>JABUQX010063885.1:0-12500 GCA_015478945.1 Trachelipus rathkii
ACGCACAACTCTAGTAAATCACGTAATCTACACTATATTTTGGAACCTTTTTATTAAATTGTAGGTAAATACAAAATCACACATTCACACATCAAACAATACACTATACTACTACACTATTACACAATCAATATATCTATCATCTTTAGTATATATAATATATACACGGAACAACAATAATAATATATATTTATATATATATTTGGGTTTTTTATAATTATAATTATATAATATTATAATTTATAGTTATATTATATTATATTAGTATATATATATATATAATTAGATTATATTACTAATCATCAATACCATGTATACATTCACTAATCTTATATATTTTATATTATATATAATATATATAATTTTATATATTATATATATAATATCATATATATATACTATATATGATATATTATATATATTTATTATCTCATATTATAATATATCTAATACATAGTATTATATATATCATTACATAATCATCTAACACATGGTATACTTACATTTTAATTTTAATCATACATTGATAAGGTAATAATATATATAATAATTTATTTATATATAGTAATATATTTACATCTCATCTATAACATATAGGTATATATTTAATTTAACATAATTCAGTAAAATATATATATAGATATATATTATATACTATATATATATATATATATAATAATACATTTAATATTATATATTAAAACTATATAATAAATGTAGTAACATAGAATAAAATAATTTGGTATTACAATAATATATAATAAAATAATATAATATTAAATTATACTGAGTAATAAAATAATATAACAAACTAATACAACAAATATAAAATTATCAATTAAAATTATATGTTAATATTAAAAAAATCAAATAGAAATTCTTAAAGCAAAACAAAAAAAATATACATTTTGAAAATTAAATGAACATTTTTTCAAAATTTTTATTTTCAATATAAATTTTGAAAATAAAATGTCTAACATTTTGTGAAACATTTAAAAATTAACTGTTTTAAAAATGGAATTTAAAGTAAAACCGTTAACAATGACACCATCAACATTAAATATTTAAAACTGGTAAGTTTAAAAGTAAAAATGGAATTTGATTTAATATAATTTCAAGTTAAACCTTTATATAATTAAACCTTTAAAAACTTTATAAAAGCAAAATGTTTAAAATAAATTTAAAGTAAAACAATTAATAATTAAACCTTTAATAAACAACATTTTAAAAGTAAAACCTATAAAATTAAGATGTTTAAGTCGAATTGTAATTTATTTTACGGTTGATACAGAACAAAACCAACATTTAAAAGAATGATATATAAGTGAAATTTGAAGTAAATTCTTAATAATAAAACTATTAAAATAAATTTTTTAACTTGAAACTTTTAAATTTAATACGTTTATATGGAATTTAAAGTAGTATTCTTATAAAAATAAATTCTTCAATGCAAAGTGAAACCTTAAAAAGGAAAGTATTTAAAGTGATATTTAAAGTAAAAACCCTTCGGTATTAAAATCTTATAGAGGAAAAATCTTTATATTTATTTTTTTCCTTCCATTTTTTCTGTTAAACTTTTTTTTATAGCGTCAAAATAATCGGAGACAGTTCGTCGATTTTAAGTCTTTTCTTTTAAATGTTTGGATAGGGAAATCTTTTCCAAAGATTCCAAAAACTCCACGCCCCTTTTCCTCCCTTAAAAAAAAAGTGGGTCGTGCTCAAAGGTGCGAAAGTTTGCTCAAGAGAGAGGACCAAAAAAAAAGTGTCAAAACTTCTAAACTAAATCTAATGGAAGAATGAAATACAAATAGACAGTTGAACAAACAGAGCAAGAAGCAAACAAAATATATAGAGAGATTTGAATAATTGAGTTGAAGATTTAAGGAAGAAATAGATGAGTGAAGGAGTTTGGAAAATTGAATCAATTAAATAGATTGAATAGCTGAATAAATAATATAAAAGTAAATAAATTACATACACTGAAAGAGGAATAAATTAATAAATAACGCAACTTAAATCCTCTGAATGAATAAATCAAATATACAGGCAAGAAAAAAAAATGTATGAAGTGAATAAATTAATGTAAAATGAAAAAAACGGATTAAAATCGCAAAAATACATAAAGTTAGCATATCAAATTATAAAAAAAAGATGATTTGCATGAAGGATAGGATAAAAATAAGTGGATGTAATTGGTAAATGGATAAATGGATGAGTTGGATATAATAAGCTGATGCTATAGCTGGATAAACATGTATTAGGTATATTGAATGTATGCGTATATAAGAATAAACTGATAAAATGATGAATTTAGTATAATATATATATATATATATATTATATATATATATATATATATAATGTATATTATTAGATATATATATATTATATATCTATATATATATATATATATATATATATTATATATAAATATATATATATCATATATATATATATATATTATATAATATATATATATATATATATATATATATTTATTATATATATATTATATTATATATATATATTTATATATATATTTATATATATATATTATATATATATATATATATATATATAAATGGATGAGTATATAAAGATAAATGAGAAAAAATGCCTCACACTCCCCAATGTGTTAAGTCTTCGAGATATTATCAAAAGGTTATTAAATATATCACGCAAGTGCCACACATTCTTTTTTTTTCCTTCAAGATCAAACCTCAATCTAAATGAAGAAGACCTTCTATTAGGGGTTTCTCTTCTAGAGATCGATCAAAGGACCATTGCCAGGAACATCTATTGAGTTTCTCCTTTAGAAACTGATCCAGTGGCCTTCTATAGGGAATTTCTCCTTTAAAAACCTATCTAGGGTCCTTCACCGGGACCATTAACAGGGTATTTATTTATCTTTAGGAATTGAAAAAGGGACCTTCTCCGGGACCTACAATATGAAACCTCTCTAAGAACCGATCCAGGTGCTTTAGCTGGGATCTTCCAAAGGGAATTTATCTCAAGAAATCGATCCAGGGACCATCTATAGGGAATTTCTCCTATAGGATTCGGTCCAGGGTCCTACTCCGAGACCTACCGTATGAAACTTATCTCTAGGAATCGATTCGGGGACTTTCCCTAGGGTTTTCCAAGTAACTTATCTCAAGAAATCGATCCTGGGACCTTCACCGGAAACTTCTATAAGAAGTTTCTCCTCTAGTAGTCGAACCAGAGACCTTCGCCACAATACTTCAACATGGAGTTCCTTCTTCATGAATCGAAATAGGGACCTTCGCTGAGAGCTTCTACAAGGGAGTTTCTTCTCTAGGAATTTATCCAGTGATCTTCACATGTAATTTCTATACAAAGTATTTAGTTTAAGAATCGATTCAAGAAAATTCGTCGAGAACATATTTAAAATTCTTCTGCTTAAGGAATTCGTTATCAAGCATTATTTTAACGTATTAAAGATATTATTATTATTATTATTATTATTATTATTATTATTATTATTATTATTATTATTATTATTATTATTATTATTATTATTATTATTATTATTATTATTATTATTATTATTATTTTATTATTATAGTGTTATTATTATTATTATTATTATTATTATTATTATTATTATTATTATTATTATTATTATTATTATTATTATTATTATTATTATTATTATTATTATTATTATTATATAATTTTATAATTTCTAATATACAATTTCTTAATGTAGATGAGTGAAATTTTGTCCAGAAGAAAAATGAGATAAGAAAAAAAAAACAAAAAAACAAGCAGTTAAATAATTTGATTTCGAGATTTAAGAGAAATAAAAATTAGCTTTAATAAATTTAAAAAAATAAAAAATTCAATAATTAGAAAAGAAAAGAAAAGAGAAACGCCTATTCAATTAAGGTAAAAAAAAAGTAGAAATGTTAAAAGGAAATTTAGCGGAAGGAGAGAAAAAGTTAATAATTAACATTGATTGACACTACGACTACTACTACTACTACTATAAATCAAAAAATGATGGAAACTCCAAATTTACTAGATTACCCACTCTATTTGTCGACCTTCAGTAATAAATACTCTTCAACCATCTCCACTGTTAAAAATTTGTTAAAATTTATTACAAGTTTTAAGAGTTTGTGAGAGTTAATTTTTTTTTTTTTTTTTTTTTTTTTTTGAAGAAATTTATCCTTTGTTTTGAAGGTAATAATTTCTTTCCGGAAAAGATTTACACCCTTAGGATACCCTCTATCTAATGGACTCCTAATTAACGCCCGGGGATCTTTCTTACACTACCCTCAAGGCTTTAGAAAAGTTCGAAAATCCAGTGGACCTATGTTAAGGATATCTTACACAATGCATTAGAGCATCTTTTCTCAATAAGTAAGTTTGCCATAAAGCAATATGACAGTGGCTCCGCAATTAATTTTTTTACACTCGATTTAAAGTTATTCTTATGTTCCTGAAAAATACGTATGCTTCAGATTAAGGGGAAGGGGTTGTTTAAAGTTATATTATCCAAAAATTAAATGGAATGTATTTTATTTAATTTTATGTCATTAAAAAGGTTCTCAGTTTGCTTAGTTATCTTATATATATATATATATATATATGCTATATATCTCATATATACTCATATATATATATATATATATATATATGCTCTTCATATGCTCATGCTGCTCTTTCTTTCTTTCTGCTCATATACCTATATATATATATATATATATATATATGTAATAATAATATGTATATGTATGTATGTGATTATTTCATGTATGTATGTATGTAAATTTGTGTAAACAATATTAAATAAAATATATTTTTTCTGAAGGATCATCAGTTAAGTCTTGATAGGGACAATAGTTAATTTCTTTTGTTACATTAGCGTCGGATGTTTTGTAAGGGCATATAAATACTGAAGAAGAGTAGATAGCTTAGTGAGGGAGTAAAAAGGTCATGAAATGACATATACAAGGTTAATTAAAACAACTAATATTAATATATTATATATATATATATATATATATGCTCTTCTTTCTTTCTCTTTCATGCTCTTCTTTCTTTCATATGTATATGCTGTATGTAAATATGTATGTGTAATATGCTGTATGTAAATATATATATATATATATATATATATATATATATATATATATATATATATATATATATATATATATATATATATATATATAATCTATAACAACTCCCAGGAGACTTTCGCCCACATCCAGTTAGTCAACATCTTCTTCTGGCCAAACTCTTAAGCCTAAGAGCACTAGAAAGAATCATTTCTCAGGCACTATTAGTTCCGACGTCATTACTCAGTTAAACACTCTCAGGTAGGGTTTCACCCGAACTGGCATCTTCTTCCATTAGGCCTCAGAACGTCCTCCCAGAGCTCTCCAGAGGATCTTGCTTTTAGGCGCATAAGATTCCAACGCTTTGGTCCAGAAGTAATACAAACAAAAGGAAAGGACAGGGTTGCTAGCCCTGTCGCCTATAACCATGCAGAAATCTTCATATGTCCTGACGGCTACAAATAATAATCTTCTTTGAGCCTAAATCATTATATATATATATATATATATATATATATATATATATATATATATATATATATATATATGTATATATATATATGTGTGTAATATGTATGTATGTATGCTTTATGTATGTATGTCAGAAGCAGATCTGACTGTGAAAAACTTGTCTTCTGAAGGGATTGAGTAACATCTCACACAATTAATATATAAATATATATTGGTGTATATATATATATATATATATATATATATATATATATATATATATATATATATATATATATATATATATATATATATATATATATATATATATATATGTAGTACTCCATTATAACTGTGAAATTTTAATTTATGTTCATTACTTATGCTAAAGATTTGAGCAAGAATTTAACATAAGTCAAAGAAAATGAAATAATATATAAACCACATCCTGTTGAGATACTCTTCAGTCAGATAAAATTAACAATAAGAATTAGAAAGAAATAAATTCACTCAAGATACTCTCTCAGAAATCCTCCAGCAAAGAGAGGTAGAATTTGTTCAAGAAAAGGGCACGACTCTGAATTATGATCTAAATTTTAAAGCTAAAACAGAAGAGTCAGAGACAAAGGTGGAAAACGCCTGGAAAGAGCTGTGACTGAATTCGCCTACAAAGAGAATCTCAACAGAAGGGACTTTTATTACTTTTTTTACTTTTATAGAATATCTCTATGTTGAATAAAAACATCATTTCAAATATGGATTTCTAAATTACCATCCTCTTATATAGGGTGCTTGCTCTAAAAGAAGCCACCAATCTAGCAAGTCGTACCCTATATAATTGGTGAACCCGGAGTAGAACACCCAGAACTTCAATCAACGCCTTCTAAAAAACAAAATGAAGAAAAAGAAAAAAACTAAAATAATGCTAAAATTCCCAATCAGAACACTACAAGACTCAAGCAAACGAACATTATCGATACTGAACTTCAATTTTCATTTCTAATTTTGGATTATGGTCTTCACCTTTTCACAACTATCACAGTTCGAGGATTCATTGCTAGGATTTCTTTCATCATTCAAGTTTGGATTATGGGCAGAAACTCATTTTTGGATTCCACTACGGACTCTGATTCCTTTTCGAATTCTAAATGGTTCTGTGACCGCTCCCTTTTATGCATGAAGAAATTTTTCAAATAAAGGACCTAAATTTCAAGCAACTTCGTCTCTACATATGTAACTTCCTTTACGGTATGGATTTCTTTCATCATTTTAAGTTTGGATTATGGGCAGAAATTCATTTTTGGATTCCACTACGAACTCTTCCTTTTCGAATTCTAAATGGTTCTGTGACCGCTCCCTTTTATGTATGAAGAATTTTTTCAAATAAAGGACCTAAATTTCAAGCAACTTCGTCTCTACATATGTCAAGCAATGTTTCTCTCGTAACACAGCTTTGAAAATATTTACGTGCGCATTGATCAAATCATGGATACATTAGAAACGCCTTTACTGGACCTTTCCTTGGATTCAACTGTTCGATCGATGTGGCCTATTTAACTTGTGAAAACTCAGTTGTTCCATATCAAGATTTATGTATTAACATTTTTGTATTTTTATACATTTAAATGTTTGTATGTTTGTTTATATCTAACGGATATAACCAATATGCTTGTGGTTATATGGGCCTTTTGTTTTCTGTATTTATAACATTATATTTTTTATAATATTCAAATATATTTGTATATATGTTTAGATCTTCGGATGTAACCAGTTATGCTCGTATTTGAATATTCTTTACCATTTCATGTTTACTATTTTTGCCTTCGAATGTTTGTATGTCTACTTATGTCTTTGGACATAATTAGATATGTTTGCATTTGAAAGTACTTTAACTTTATATATTTTAGTTATTATTTTTTACCTCATTGATATGTCTTATGTTTGTGCTTTGTTAAATGCCCACAAATATGTATACATTAAATGAAGGTTAATTTTATATCTTGTATAATTATTATAACATACTTTCTCACTCCGTGTTTAGCGGGGGAAGTAATAGTACTCCATTATAACTTTGTAAAAATAATTTTAATTTATGTTCATTTATGCTAAGATTTGCACGAGCAAAGAATTTTAGCATAAGTCAAAGTGAAAATATATATAAACTCGTCTGTTGAGATACTCCGAGCAATTATTAGGAATCAGAAGAAATGAAATCTAACTGAAGATACTCTCAGAAATCCTCCAAAATTTAAAACGCTTTCGGCAGAGAGAGTTAAATTTCACGGAAGGGCTGCGACTCAATTTCGATCACAAATTTTCGCTAAAACGAAGAGTCAGAAGCAAGGGTGGTAAACGGCAACGCTGGAGAAGGTCTGTGACTACCAATTCGCCTACGAGAGAGAGTATCTCAACAGAAGGGACTTTTATTACTTCTTTACTTTTATTGAATATCTTTACTACTATTGTTGAATAAATCTACACTTCAAATATGGATCTTTAAATTACCACCATCATCTTATATAGGATGCTTGCTCTTAAAAGAAGCCACCAACTTAGCAAGTCCTACCCTATATATATATATATATATATATATATATATATATACTATATATATATATATATATATATATATATATATATATATATATATATATATATATATATATATATATATATATATATATGCTCATATACTATATAACTATATATATAACTATATATATATATATATATATATATATATATATATATATATACTCACTCTTATATATATATATATATATATATATATATATATATATATATATATATATATACTCACTCATATATATACTATATATATATATACTAACTATATATATATATATATATATATATATATTGTGTGTGTTCAAAGTTCAAAGAAAGATTGAATGGTCACTTGGTCAAGAACATGTAAGATTTTTTTTTGCATGATTATAGGGCGACAGGGCTAGCAACCCGGTCCTTTCCTATTTGCTTGAATTACTCTTGGACCTGCGTTGGAATCTTATTAGAAGCACAATCCTCTGGAGAGCTCTGGGAGAACGAGTTTTGAGGCCTAATGAGAGAAGATGCTAGTTCTACTGAGAGGACAAAACCCTACCTGGAAGTGTTTAGCAAAGACAGCGTCAGAGCAATACGGCGAAAGTAGTTTTCTAAGTGTTCTAGTGTTAAAGTTCGAACCCAGAAACGCTGAACCAATGACAGAACCCTTCCTAGGAGATTATTATATATATATATATATATATATATATATATATATATATATATATATATATATATATATATATATATATATATATATATATATATATATATATATATATATATATATATATATATATATATTTATATATTAAAATATAATTGATGTAATTGAAATACCAAGTTTACTTGCAAATCTCATATGGATATCCATAATTACCCCACGACTTACAACCATACACTTTAGGTGACAAACATATTTAACAATCGCTATAAAACTTTTTATTTAGTTTTTCACTTTTGATGATCATTATGTATGGGCCTATTTTTCAAACTTAAATTGTTCTCTCTTAGATAATTTTTGGTAAAATTATTCTATAGCATAAACGATACAACCCGTACTTATTTTTAATATGCTATTTTACTTGTATTAATTATGTAAGGTTATCACTTAAAGATTTTTAATTAATAATTGAAAAATAACTCACATTCAGAACGTTTTAAAAACTGGACGATTGATATGATTTACTCTAATAATAAAAAATTCAAAATTCCTCGTCATTTTTCTTTTCATATTAATTAGAATCACATAAGAATGAACAAATTTTAAATAAAGACCACGAAATGCGTTTCTCTTTCACACTCACTGTAAGTGCCTGCTGCTTACCGTTCTAAACTTCTCAGAAAGGCAGGCGGTCGAGTTACCGCAAGCATCATATTGACAAACGAAATTATTATTCACGTTGGCTGCTCGAGAATGCAGATTAAATATAAATTTGAATTTATTGTTATTAGAAGCGTTAGAAAAAGAATAAGCATTGACAGTTTTATTCTCAAATTACAGAATACTGACAATCAAAAATTTCTTTTATTAATTATTTTTCCTTTAAACATGCGGAGCATGATAATCAAGCAATGAGGATTCTTCCTTGATATATATATATAATATATATATATATATATATATATATATATATATATATAAATATATATATATATATAGTTGTTGGTATATGTTATACATGCGTTATTATAAGGCAAGCAGCAAAGAAGATATGGCGCTGAAGTATATACAGTTACATATACTAAGCGTTGTTGGTATATTATTATCATATATAAGGTTACTACATATATATAATATTATGAAGAAGGAATAGTACTTATACATTATATAAATATATATTTTATTTTTGCATTCATATATATCCCTAGATATATATATTATTATTATATATATATATGTATATATATATATATATATATATATATATAGTATATGTATATAGTAAGTTGTTATATATATATATATATATATATATATATATATATATATATATTTTTTAAATCCAGAAATAATATATTTTGAATTAAAATTGAAAAGTTTATGATAACTTTTATATTATTGAAATATTAAATGCTACAAATCTCACAAATTAGCCTCTTATTTTTTATCCTTTTTTTTTTTCTTTTTCTTTTTTTTCTTTTTTTTTACTTCTCATTGATATTTTTTTTTATTTTTTTTTATTTAAACAGAATATTCTAGAACAATAAATTATAAAAAGTATATTACCATTTTTTTTGCAGTAATAAACATATACGAGGTATATATATATATATATATATATATATATATATATATATATATATATAAGATATTATATATATATTATTATTATATATATATATATTATTATTATATATTATTATTACATATTTCATAAAAGTTATGAAGAAGAAGATATATATATTATTGTGCTACATCACCAACATATATTATTATATATATTATTATTGGTTATTATATGTTATATTATTATATATATATTATATATATATATATATATAGTTATATATTTTTATATATACATATTACATATATATATATTATTATTAAGGTTATATATGGTTGCTTTTAAAATTATTGCAGAACTGTTAATATCAATAGCTGAACAAGTAACTGTTTCAGATATAGTTGTATATAATATCTAGTTCATATATATATGTATATTATTATTATATATATATATATATTATTATTCTTTATATTCATTATTGTATTATTATTACTAATATAAATATAAAGAAAGAATATATATTATTATTATATATATATATATTATTATTATTATTATTATTATTATTACATATATTACATATAACATATTGATACATATTATTATTACAAGGTTATTGGTTGGTTGTTATAAATATATATATTGTATATACATATATATACATATATTATTACAAAAAGTATAGCCATATCCGTAGTAGTATGTTCACAGTTTGCTTGATAAACTATTCGTATATATATATATGTTATTATTGGTTGACTGGGTTAGAGCTATACATATATATAGTTACATATATATATATATATATATATATATATATATATATATATATATATATATATATATATATATATATATATATATATATATATTAATGACCGTAGACCTTGGAGTTGAGGGGTTTAACCCCTCCCCCAAATTATTTAAACTATCCAAAAAAAATTGATGACTTGAGTCTTAATTTTAATTTATAAGAATATTAAAAATAATAATAATAAAAGAAATTTAAGAGTATATATTAATTGAAATTAGGAAAACATATTTGTAGATTGAAAATTTCTTTGTTTTGGTGGTTGTTGAAGTCATAAATGGAGGATCTCTGGCAGAGGCAATACTACTAAGGTTGAAATAAGTAGTGACTTTCTGATTGGCAAGCGATTTGATGGTGCTGCTTGGATGAAGAAAAGTTTTGAAACTGTTCAATCTGTCTAAAATATTCAGCAGCATCGTAGGCTCATTGATACTCACATTCATGTGGAGTTCAACATATTATAAACTTTATTGGCACTGTGAAAAGCAACTGGGCACTATTGAACTATTTTAGGTCACCAAAGCGGACAACTATTTTAATAGGAAAAAATAGGAAAGATTTTCCTAACGCAAAGGTGCGAAACGAGGTATTTTGAAGGTTACGAATTAGATAAATTTTAAAAGGAGGTTGAAGCTTTTCAAGAGCTTGAGATGGATCAAGATATTCATCCTTCTTCAAAAACCACAAAAAATTTTTAAATATGTAATCACGAACGAATAGTTTATAAATTTGATTATGATTTCAACTCTATTCTCTTTCACTCTTCCATTATGTTGTACATTTGCAGTCTCCATCATTACTGACGGCAACTACACTTGATCATACTTAAAAAATGATGCTTGTTTTAAAAGATTTTCGCGCAAAACATCGTTGGAAAATTTTCAAGCATTTTGGAAATTACAGCAAAGTTCGGTTTTCTGTTAATGAAGAAATGAGAAGCCGCATATCAGAATCAATGTAAAATGATTAGAAACAAAGCAATTGCAATTCCTTTTCTTGATAATTTTCAAACCATTTAGAGAGCAAGTTCGCGAGTCATTGATCCATACTAACTAATATTAGTAAAGTAATTTCATCGGTATCTGTTAAAAATTTTACGAGTTTAGAGAATAAATTAGATCTATACAGTCACATTAGGATTCTTAAGGATTTTAGCATCTACCTCACTCACATCTTGCACTCCAGAGAGATATTTATCTACTCTGGAAAGTCTCCAAGCATACACTTTCAATTCTACATGGGAGGAAAGACTAACAGAACTAGCTTTTATGAATGTTCATCATAGCTTCACAATATAAAAGGAGGAAATTATCAATTTGCTGTTAAGAGAATAATATATATATATATATATAT
>JABUQX010063885.1:17500-24944 GCA_015478945.1 Trachelipus rathkii
TACATTAACACAGGTAACAACATACCCTTATGAAAGACCCTAGCGCACTCAAGACTTAGTCCTTTCACATCCACCAACGATTTAATTGCACTAGCCACCTTCCTGCCCTTCACAACTTTCCTACTACACTCTGCATCATCCGTTCCCTTTTCATCCAACATATTCCTAAATATTTAAACTCAGACACTTGTTCCAGCTGCTCACCATCTAACATAACTTCAACACCGAGGACTGTCCTCACTCACAACCATAACCTTACTCTTATCTACGTTTACTTTTAAACCCCTCCTTTTACACACTCTGCCAAATCTCTCTACCAATCCTCTCAAACTCTCTTCAGATTCACCACACAAAACCAAATCATCCTCATATAATAGGTAGGGCACCCTCCACTCACCTCCATTCTCCATCATTCTAACACCATTTCCTGCCACCCCCATCTCTAATTCTTTCAAAACCCCATCCATATACAAATTGAATAACCAAGGAGACATAACAGATCCCTGCCTCACTCCGCTATTAATATTAAACCAATATATATATATATATATATATATATATATATATATATATATATATATATATATATATATATATATAACATATAAATAAAAAATATATATATATATATATATATATATATATATATATATATATATATATATATATATATATCGACAAAGTAATTAAGTATATGATTTTAACTTTTTAACTACACTTGAGACTGAAAGTATTAAACTGTTAATTTTATAATTGCTGTTTTATAATAAAAATAAAAATTATTTGCATTATAATTACGTTATACATTTGTTTCCGAAACTGAAATATATTTGTTTGTAATGTGTTGCGCCTGCATCTTTATGTCTTTACGGTACTTTACCGTATAGCATTTGGAGATTAGATTCATTGGAAAAGTGGTATTTTTTTTATTCTCAAAAGCAAGCGAAAAAAAATAGTTGAAACAAAAAAATGTTTTACTGTAACTCTGTAAGCACTAATCTGAGTCAGAGTCGAAATTTTGAATTTGACTGCTGGAGTCAGAGTCGGAGTCGAAAATGTTGGTAATTTTCAAGAGGTTGGAGTCGGAGTCGGAGTCGGAGTCGAAATTTTTTGTTTGAGTGGAGTCGGAGTCGAAAATCCAAATTTGAATTTAAGGAGTCGGAGTCGGAGTCGGAGTCGAACAATTTATTTTACGACTCCGCAGCCCTGCTTGTAAGTTGCTTGGCAAAAAAACTCTTGGGTGTATTGCCAAGATCATCACAAATAATAATAATAGTTTGTGATGTAATGGAAATTTTCTTTCAATTTTAGGGTGCCCTCACAAGTAGTAGGAGGTCCATTTTGGACAAAAATGACCGCGACCTTTTTTGACCTTTTTTTGACCGCGACCTTTTTGGGCCTTGACCTTTTTGGGCATCCTGAATTTTTTACCTTGACTCTTTTTGGGCCTTGACCTTTTTGGGCACAAATTTTTTGAGAACCCGGATTTTTTGAGAACCCGGATTTTTTGAGAACCCGGATTTTTTGAGAACCCGGATTTTTTGAGAACCCAAATTTTTGAGAACCCAAATTTTTAGAGAACCCAAATTTTTTGAGAACCCAAATTTTTTGAGAACCCAAATTTTGAGAACCCTAATTTTTTGAGAACCCAAATTTCTGAGAACCTATTTTGAGAACCCTAATTTTTTGGCAACCCTAATTTTTTCGGCAACCCTAATTTTTGCTTGCGCCAGCAACCGTTGTACATGTCCCACCCTAATTTTTTCGACCAAACCTTTGGTCATCCATGGGTCAATTTTGGCCCACCCTAATTTTTGGCCACCCTTTAGGGGCTTAGCCCTATTTTTGATATTTCGGTAACATCTACACACGCGGGCGCGCACACACACACACACACACACACCCACACCTAGCCTACACCTAGCCTCCATATAGCCTACACCCAGCCTCCACATAGCCTACACCCAGCCTACACCCAGCCTACACATAGCCTACACCCAGCCTACACCCAGCCTACACATAGCCTACACCCAGCCTACACATAGCCTACACCCAGCCTACACCTAGCCTTCACCTAGCCTACACCTACACCTAGCCTCCACCCAGCCTTCACCTAGCCTACACCTACACCTACACCTAGCCTCCACCAGCCTTCACCTACACCTACACCTAGACTCCACCCAACCTTCACTTAGCCTACACGTGCCCCTACAACTTTGATGCCCCAACTTTGATGCCTCAACTTTAATGGCTCCCAATCACCGTAAGGAGTATCTAGTGATGTTCTATTAGTGTTCTATGAGTATTCTATGAGTGCCAGGTGAGTGCCAGGTGAGTGCCAATGAGTGCCAATGAGTGCCAAGTGAGTGCCACATAGTGCCAAGTGAGTGCCACATAGTGCCAACTGAGTGCCACTTTTTTCAAGCCTTTTCTAGCCTCCCCTGAGCCTAGAATAGCCCTAATATGGGTGTCTACCCCTAGGTAATAAGGTATGAGGAATCGATTGGTGTATATTACAATCTGCTAGAATGCTTCCTACTATGAGTTAGTATTTTTATAACACTTATAAGCACTTACACTCGCCATAGACACTTACACTAGCCCATATACACTTACACTTACACTCACACGCACAGGTACACTTACACTTACACTCACACCCTCGAAGCTCAATTTTGTTGCCGCATCTTTGATGGCTCATCTTTGATGAAGCCATCTTTGATACCACCTATATTGATGATTCATCTTTGATGACTCATCTTTTGTCTAGATCATAAGCTGCCCACCAGGCCGCAGCAAGCCCCCTCCCCGCAAAGGATGGAGGCCCCGCACCCGCAGGTGCGACCCGCCGCGCGAATGAAAAATATATATACTATAAGTCATTCATTTTTATTTCATGCTTAAGCATTTTTTATTAAAAACATTTTCGCGAACCTAAAACTGTAACTCATTACAGACCTATTATTTAACACATATATTTATTAACATTATTTTTACTTAATACTTTTTAATTTATAAATTTTTAAAAAATTGTATGTAAGAAGAAAAAACCAGAGTGCCTGATATATAAACATTTTATTTTACTACAACTGTACGAAATTTTATTAAAAACATTAACATTACATACCTTAAAACAGTAAATCAGTAAATCAATAAAGGTGTAACCTAACACCAAGAGGGGATTAGTATGCTTTTGTTTTACTGCTTTACTGCTTTAACTCATGTTTTACTGCTTTAACTCAAGTTTTACTGTTTTAACTTATATGTTTTACTGCTTTAACTCACATATTTATTAACATTACATACCTTAAAGCAGTAAATCAGTAAATCAATAGAGGTGTTACCTAACACCTAGGGGGGATTAGTATGCTTTTGTTTTACTGCTTTACTGCTTTAACTCATGTTTTACTGCTTTAACTCATGTTTTACTGCTTTAACTCATATGTTTTACTGCTTTAACTACTCACATATTCATTAACATTACATACCTTAAAGCAGTAAATCAGTAAATCAATAGAGGTGTGACCTAACACCAAGGGGATTAGTATGCTTTTGTTTTACTGCTTTACTGCTTTAACTCATGTTTTACTGCTTTAACTTTCTGCTTTACTGCTTTAACTTTCTGCTTTACTGCTTTAACTTTCTGCTTTACTGTTTTAACTTTCTGCTTTACTGCTTTAACTCATATATTTATTAACATTATGTTTTTTATTTTGTTTTAATACTTTTTATTTATTTTTATTATTATTTTTATTTATTTTTATTATTATTTTTATTATTTTTATTATTTTATTTTTATTATTTTTATTATACTTAGTGTTATTTACTTCATGCCTATTGTTATTATTTAGAACACACATACACACACACACACACACACACACACACACACACACACACACACACACACACACACACACACATACACTTACACTTATACGCACATTCACTATGACACTTATACACACATTCACTATGACACTTACATTTACCCATAGACACTTACATTTACACTTATACACATGCGGTCACACACACACACACACACACTTACACTTATGCACACATCACTTACACACACATTCACTATGACACTTACATTTTGTCCATAGACACTTACATTTAGATTTACTTTCACACACAGATTTACTTACACTCACACACAGATTTACTTACACTCACACAGATTTACTTACACTCACACACAGATTTACTTACACACACAGATTTACTTACACTTGCACACAGATTTACACACACACACACACACATACACACACACGCACACTCACTTACACATATAACGTATAATTTATTAAAACATTTTATGTTTTAATTAAACACGTACATTTATATTACTCATTCAAATATAACTAAAATTATTTCAAAGTTTCTTAAAACTTCTATAATAAATCAATCATTATCTTTGAACAAAGAATTTATTATTAACTGTTAATACTTTTTGTTTATAAATTTTATAACTATCAAGTTTTAAAATAACTTTTACTAAAATTTTATGAAATTTTATTAAAAACATATATTTTACGTACCTTAAAGCAATAAATCAGTAAATCAGTAAGGACAGCCCCTAGCACCCCTCTACATCAAGCTATGCCACGTTTTGTTCTATTGACTTACTGCTTTACATCATCTTTAACCATGTAATAAGTATAAAAATAACAAAATAAGTTCTTCTCTGCTAACATAACATGTATTTTATTAAAATCATTCTAAGTTTTTATTTAAAAATAACAATTATTCACTTACATTTATATTATTCACTCAATGTTAACTAAAAATATTTCAAAGTTTTTTAAATAATTCAGTTTTCTATTATTATTATTATCTATGTACATTAACAATCCATCACGAGAAAACACAACAACCCGCACTCCTTACAGATACGAAACTGACCTCTCTCTCTGTAAAATGTGTTGAAATAACTACTTTAGGCATGTCAAAATTTAGGATAATCCTTTTTGTAGCCCGGGGCGATTTAGGCCTAATTCCAGGTCAAAATATATTTCAAACTGACCTTTTTCTGTAAAATGTGGTGCAATAACTACGTTAGGCCTAAATTTAGGCCTAAATTTAGGATAAGCCTTTTTGTAGACGGGCTAATTTAATCCTAATACAAGGTCAAAAGGTAATTCCCGTATAGACAAGAATCATTGTTATTATTATTTTTATAAATATATTTCAAACTGAAACATGCTGGATCGGTAAGATCCTTTAAGCAGGTAAAAAGGAAATGTTTTCCTTACTTGTGATTGGTCGGGGTAATCCTTATCTCTATACGACCTCGTATGTGATTGGTCGAGAATTATTTTATCGTCTTTTGAAAATTAACTTTGTTCTTTAAACTTGTATTTGAGCAGGTGTGTGTTTTATTATCTTTTAGACCCAAACTCATTTTAAAATCATAGTCATTTTAGCTGTTAAGCGGTGCACAAGTTATCTGATTTGTATTAAAAGTGTTTTATTTTACTAAGTGTATATCATATTTATAATAAATACTTACATTGAGGAATAATTATTAATTTCACTAGAATAGATAATAATTAATTCACTAGTTCATAAGCTAACCACCAGGGCTCAGCATGAGCCCCACCCGCAAAGGCAGCCAACCCCGCACCCGCTGGTGCGTCCCGCCGCGTCCCCGCCCGCCGCATACCGCCGCCGCGTGCGCCGCAGGCGCAATATTTCCCGCCCGCCGCGTGCGCCAGGCGCAATATTCCCGCGCGAATTATTATTTAGAACACGCATACACGCACACACACACATGCACACATACACACACACACACACCCACACACACACACACACACACACACACACACTCACTTACACATATAACGTATAATTTATTAAAACATTTTATTTTTATTTTATTATTATACTTAGTGTTATTTACTTCATCCCTATTGTTATTATTATTTAGAACACACATACACAAACACACACATACACACACACACTCACACGCCCACTCACTTACACATATAGAGTATAATTTATTAAAACATTTTATTATTATACTTATATACTTCATGCCTATTGTTATTATTATTTAGAACACACATGCACACTCACACACACACACACACACACTTACACACACACACACACATACACTTACACATACGCACCCACCCACTCGATATTTTGATCCCTCAACTTTGATGCCTCAGCTTTTGATGCCTCAACTTTGATGTCTCAGTTTTGATGCCTCAACTTTGATTCCTCAGCTTTTGATGCCTCAACTTTGATACCTCAGCTTTTGATGCCTCAGCTTTGATGCCTCAACTTTAATAACTTAGCTTTGGTACCTCAGCTTTAGTGGCTCATCTTTGATGACTCATCTTTGATGGCTTCATCTTTGATACCACCTATATTGATGATTCAGCTTATAAGCAGTTACACTTACCATAGACACTTACACTTACACTTATACACACATACACTATATCTCTTATTCACACATACGCACATACACATAGACACTTACGCTCACCCATAGACACTTACACTCACCCGCACACACAATATAAATAAATAATAATATGTAATAATAATAATATAATATAATATATATGTATATATGTATATATATATATATATATATATATATATATATATATAAATATATATTTATATATATATATATATATATATAATAACCTTAACATAATAATATATATGTATAATAATATATATATATATATATATATCTTAATAATAATAACATATATATATATAATATATATATGTAATATATATATATGTATATTTCGTTCGCGCGGAATGTTAGCATGCGGGCGCGCATGACGGGCGGGACGCGGAAATGTGTGTGCGCCTGCGGGCGCACGCGGCAGGCGGGTATGCGGCGGGCGGGGACGCGGCGGGACGCACCAGCGGGTGCGGGGTTGGCTGCCTTTGCGGGTGGGGCTCATGCTGAGCCCTGGTGGTTAGCTTATGAACTAGTGAATTAATTATTATCTATTCTAGTGAAATTAATAATTATTCCTCAATGTAAGTATTTATTATAAATATGATATACACTTAGTAAAATAAAACACTTTTAATACAAATCAGATAACTTGTGCACCGCTTAACAGCTAAAAAGACTATGATTTTAAAATGAGTTTGGGTCTAAAAGATAATAAAACACACCTGCTCAAATACAAGTTTAAAGAACAAAGTTAATTTTCAAAAGACGATAAAATAATTCTCGACCAATCACATACAAGGTCATATAGAGATAAGGATTACCCCGACCAATCACAAGTAAGGAAAACATTTCCTTTTTACCTGCTTAAAGGATCTTACCGATCCAGCATGTTTCAGTTTGAAATATATTTATAAAAATAATAATAACAATGATTCTTGTCTATACGGGAATTACCTTTTGACCTTGTATTAGGATTAAATTAGCCCGTCTACA
>JABUQX010063886.1:0-15000 GCA_015478945.1 Trachelipus rathkii
GTACAAACGGGTAATAAGAAAGCAGGCGGAAGAGGGGACTCGAAGGACTGGCAGACGGTGGGAGGAGAATCTGTTTCAACCATGACGAGAGCAGTAGAAGAAGGTAAGAAGAGAAAGAAAATTGTAAGAGCAGCAAGGATGAAAGTCGTATAGGCACAAACCTAACAGCAAACTAATACTAGAAAAAGGTATATAGCCATCTTATAGAAATATTGCGTCACTAAGAGAATGACATGCTTTAGCGAATAAGTATATAGCTTAACTGATTCTTGTTATCCCGAGCAGACAATATGATTAAACGAAAACAACTTTACTGAAAACTTGTTTTCGTTTCTGGCAGATATATAAAAAATCCAAATACTAAAACTTTTCGGTCCCCAGGCTCTTGGCCTATATTCAAAATCAGGACAGAACCGTGTTGGTGTTCTTTTCTTATCTCTCTCTGCGTCCGGTGACGTGTTATATAACGTGGTGGAAATTTATCAATAAAAATAATTAAGATGTTAATTTGAGTATATATTAAAAATACAATAGTCATATAATCACAAAATAAAAAAAAATAAAAAATTGTTTTTTATCGCAATATAAATTTATGAACATTATGGTAAAAAGTTTATCTTACGATCAGATCATAGAATAGATCAAACAATATATTAAAAGAATCATAAATGTAATCGATATAAAGTGTTAATTAATAATTAGTTTCCCAACTAAGTTTCCTCCATTATGTGTATTAGCCCTAATGTATTTCAAATTTATAAAATTGATAATTAGATTGTACAAATTTTAAACTCTCCTAAATTATATAAATATTTTTATATAATAATCCAATAATATAATGAATATGTAGTGGTTAACTTAAAAATAATTCCCGTTTCGTGAATATCTATCTAAAGCAACAGTGCATGGTTTTTTCCCTTTTTCTGGCCTAAAATCGAATCTCGGAAAAAGGAAATAAAATATAATTCAGTTGAAAATATTAATGTATTTGGATGGGGTCCATTAATTCTATTGTACTTTAAGTAATTAATCTTCCATATTTATGACACAGATTCAAATTTTTATCGTCTCGCGAAATCTCTTTCTTTCACGAGCACTGAGCAGTTCAATTTATTTTAATATAGGAATTATATATAATATTTTATCAATTAGAAAAAACTATTGGTTTATCTGCATATATATATAGTATAGTATATATAGTACAGTAAATGGATAAATATTAGTATATCACTCACTGTGAGTGCTATAGGTGTTCTAGGGTATAGCTCACTACTTTACCATCATAGGCTATATATAAGTACTACGAACTAATTATCTATATATGATATACTAAGCTCTCAATTCAGATAATGTCACTTAGTAATGCCAATGGGTGCACCTATATCTACCATACTTCAATTTAGCGGTTAACATGGTATTTGATATAATCTTCATCGATGTGGCCAAACCAAATTGATTTAGACTAAACTACACACTTGTGTAGAAGTAGTAGGTTGAATTTGTATAAGTTGCTCTCTCAAGGGTGATGGATTACTTCCGTGATAGTATTGAACTGAACTCTTAACTCCAGTAACTGCTCTGTGATACTGAAACAAAAATAGAATACATTATATACTAGAATAAAAAATAATATTAACTAAAAACTTTAACTATAAAATATATTAAATAAATAATTATTTTAACATTAAATTTAATAATATCATTTTATTTACTATAAAAAAATATGGAATTAAACATCTAAATTGTGTGCTTTAATTAGATATGCAGACTCTTGTCTCTATGAGTTGCCATAACTATACATATTTTCATTTTATATTAAATGAAAAATTGCGCGCATAATATAAATAATAATAATAAATAAATGGGAGAGCAGAGTGACTACGATTTTTCTGTCTGAGATTAAAAAACTATAAATACCGAATCGATATTATTTTACACTCTCCACAAGTATCATGTAGTAGGTTAAACACGAGAGAAGGAAGAGCATTGTTGGGCGCCTCACTTTTAGCAAGTTGCCGCTATAGGGAGCGCTGGTATTGTTTTTGGCACTTGTTTCTTGAACATTTAAAACTTTCTACGCAAAATTTCGTATAGTGCTAGGACACCATATATGGGCAGTTTTCAAACGGCAAAAAGTGCTGTGGGTGTGTCGGTAGGTTGTGTTTTCCCCCTTGTTCATCTGCTATTGAAAGTGTTGTGCATTTCGTCATACACATAATGGTAATGTTGTATGGATACCCCGGGACTATGAGATACCATATTTTTGATTCGTTTTACATCAAGATAATTTTCATCGTTAATTTAATAATTGGGTTGAATGCATCTACAGTTAAAACAAATATTAGAGGTACTTAATTATTTCACAGCTAAAGCTAAGGCAAAATATAACAGATTAAACACTGTTATAGAAAGACGGCCACTTTGGGATTCACGGGTAAGCCATCATCTTTATATTCGAGGGGATAACTAATTCAATGCTCTATTCATAGATAAACAATTAAAAGTGTAGGAGTAGTTGGTTAACTACATAATAAATAAATTCGGCACGTGCCTTGTTCACTAGTCGAGCTTCACGGGGAGTTATGGGACCATTAGAAAAGTGAAATTCACGATTATTATGCTTAAATTAGACGATTTAAAGAAGGACTTGGCGCTTATGTAATATAGAGTATTGGAGTATAGAAGTTTCCGATTAACTTCGCTTGATTGATCACTTATAGTAGTTAGAATAGGTGCTGTATTCACGTGTTGTCCGTGCGAAAAATGGCGCCTTTATTAGATATGAGTATAGTATGAGGATATAGGCGCTCACTCTCTCTTTCACGCAAATGAATCGTGCGCATGTCTTGTGCCCACACACTGTGTATTTAAGTGAGCGAAAGAAGAGTTCGTTCAAGAGAAAAACTGAATCGCTTTTCACAACTCGTGTGCACTTGTTTAAAGACCGTGAAATATAATGTGCTATGCTTGGTGATAATCTTTAGTGCATTTGACGGTCTTCTGTACTCGTTGGACTGATTTGTTTTTCCTCTAACTTCAC
This sequence comes from Trachelipus rathkii, assembly GCA_015478945.1. Classification (NCBI taxonomy): domain Eukaryota; kingdom Metazoa; phylum Arthropoda; class Malacostraca; order Isopoda; family Trachelipodidae; genus Trachelipus; species Trachelipus rathkii. The sequence goes on from JABUQX010063886.1 coordinate 3,041, forward strand.
CCCAAATCTATGGTTTCAAATCAACAAACACACTAATTAATATGTTTATATGTAATTTGCAGTATTATATAGCCCAATAATAGATGCTTGGATATACTATTATCATCCTTAAATGGGGAACCTGTGATTACTATTTATATTAATTCACTACATATAATGTCTACTTTAATGTAGGTAGAATTTATTTCCTATTTACTTCTAAGTTTTTGGGGTATTTTGAGCCTAATGTTTTTTCTTTTATGTCACTATCTTACTGTGCATTAGGTTTTAATATAAATATCTATATTTTTATTACTCATATTATTATTGCTGATCAATATCTATATCTACTATTATAAGAGTTTACACTTTTGACATGTATCAATATATAATGAAGGCAGTAAATAATATTTTAGTATTTCAATATTTTAACTTACATTATAACTATATAATAAATATATAATATATATATACAATTTGAGGTAATATATGAGTAAGAATTGGTAATATATATATAATAAAGGTAGAAGGAAAATTTATGGCTTTATATATATATATATATATATAATTATTTTATTAGTATTATATTATATATATATATAATTATATATATTATATATATATATATATGGTATTTACGTGAATTATTCGTGTATATATATATATACTCTACTATATATATATATATATATATATTTAATTTATATATATACGTATATATATATACGTATTATATAAGTGCATAATTTACTATATATTAGTATGATATATATAATATATATAATATTATATACGTCATATATATATTAGGGTGTGAATATAATAAATTTACTTATTATATATATATGTATATAGTGAGTATAATCTATATAGTATAGGTGATGAAGGTGCTATAGTATATATAGTCAAGCTCACAAGTATATATATAATATATATATATATATATATATATATTTATATACTATATATATATATATATATATATATATATATATATATTATATCTATGAGCAGTTAGCGAAGAAAATGGAAAAATATACTTTTTCAATTAATAGCATCGGTCATCGCATCGGCATGTCAAAATTTTACTATAATCGTACGTCATCCAGTCCATCGTCCAAATTTCATATCGTCCCAATGCACTAATATATATATATTATATTATATATATATATATATATATAATCTATAGTAAGATAAAATAAATCACACATATTATATATATATATATATATATATATTTTTACTAATCTATATATAGCCCTATATATATTATAATATAATAATCATATACATATATAATATACTTGTTATTCATATAGCTATATATATATAATATATATATAATATATATTATTTTTTCATATACATTTCTAGTACTCTAATTATATAGTATGCTCGATAAGAAAGTAATTTCCAGGCCGGGGGAATTATATAATATCAATACAATAGTAGATACGAAAAAAGGAATCAGCTTATTGGCTCTTTTTAAACTAACGAATACGATCCGGGTAAACAAGAAGATGGATAGCAAGTGGCGGGGAGTTCTCGCGTAGCTGTTCCGGGAACGATGCTCTCGACCCTGACCGAGCAGCTCGAACCCCCTAAAAAGGATATAACAAGAAAAAATAATATTATTGCTTCACAAAGCGTAAAAAAAAATGGTATTGTGGAAAAAATCGAAGTATTGCTAGTTAATGCAGCAAGTTTCAAGTCAAATCCGGTCAATCAAAGCGTACATTGCGAGGCAAACATTTTTACTTCAAATATTTACTAAATTATTGGAATAATACTTAGAAGTAAAATAATTTTCATTTTTAAGTTTCTCACGAAGAAGGTTATCATACGCTGATTCAAAATATGTTATTTATTTTTCCTGTAGACTGTCTGAGTCAGCGTTTTTCTCGTTACATTGCACTGACTTCTTCGGGAAGCTTGGTCACCAATCTTTAGCTCACATATATATATATTATTACTTACCTATATATATATAGTTATATATATATATTATATATAGTAATGTATATATATAAATCATTTATATATATATATGAGTATACCACTATAGTATAGATATATAACATAACTATATATATATATACGTTATTAGTATACTTATAGTATATATATATATAATTACGAAATAACAGAATTTTTTATTATAGTGATTACCTATAATACTTATATATATATCATATATACATACTTATATTGTATATATATCATAATATATATATATACTTATATATATATATGGACAAAGTCTACCTATTGACCTTTTGATCTAAAGTAAATTTTTCATTTTAACTTATTATAACAAAACTTTACTCCTTTTTACATTTTTAATTTATTATATTATTGTGATGCTACCTAATATTATTTATGATTTGTGAAGTTTATAATTCAAAAAAAAATATATACACATATTCATGTTTTATACTTTATGATCGGAAGACTTTTTTAGACATTTTAAACCGGGCAATGTCTTAGGTCTTTTAAAAGTGATATTACTAAGTACAGTATTGTGAATCTAACATTAAGCACTTACCTGAATTTGGTTGTTTTTCCAAAGTTTTTTTGCTCTTTGAATCGAGAATTTTGCTTGATATATACGTCCTTAATAACTCTGCCCTTATGGTTTTAGATAATCTATCACGTTAAAATCTTAGTTAACGGGTAAATTTGATTAGGTGAGGAAGGTAAAGAGAATAGAATAGGATATATTGATAGTGAAAATATTTGGAAACTAAAGAAAATGAAGAAATTTACCTCTATACGCCTTTTTACATTTTGTATGTGTATAACTTTGATTACCAAACACGAACTAAATGTACCTCCAAGAAATATTTAGTCGGCCTCTGTCATTTCGCTTTTGAATTAGAAGTGAGTCCACAATTGTCGCAAGACATTGATAGATATTCTCTATAGTCGAAATTTAGTGAAAAAATGGAATACCACATGCTAGTTTATATTCTTTCAAGAAAGCACCTTCATCAGCAGATTCTGAAGAGGTACTATGTTTTTCATTTTGATAGTTCGGTTTTTTATCATTCTGGACTTTGGTCATTTCTCCAATCTAAATAAAAATACTAAAATAGCTACTATAACAATAATGCTAAGAGCTTTGAGAAGAGGTTAATATAATAAATACATATACGAGAATATGTATATATAATGAAAACCATTGCAATTAAAAGAATTAAATTTTTTACAAATAAGATAAATTCCTGTGAAGGAATTCTTGACACTTGACAGTAGCCTGTCTAAGGGGTCTTTCTTTGACTGAATTGAGCTGAGAAATTTCAACCTGTTGAGATGTCAACTTAAAATTTGGTTAATTATTGAATCCTGAAGTTGAAGCATAAACTTTTAGAATGTCATTAATAACTATTACTTTTCGTGCCATGTGTACAACGAGAGGAGAGTATTCGCCTACTGATTTTCTCTAAAAGGATAATTTTTTGTCCCTTGTTCCAGAATTATTCAATTGATACTGGATTTGTTCCGTCAACCATGTTCACAGATGAAACTACCAATGGTAGAGATGATATTACATTTTTAGAATAGTGACAGGTTTGTCCATCTCCCTTTTTAATAACACACTCCTGATCTTATCGTCATCACCAACAATGACTTCCGAGAACTCACCCCAAAAGCCAGAAGGGTCCTAGGCTTATTTAGGCTGTGTGTAATCAGAACTATATCTCCAACCTTAGTTCTGTTGGTCCACTCTGACCAGAAGTAGAGATGTCTCTAGATTCTGGCGCTGAATTCTGAATATAACCGGTCCACTCATCCTATCCATATTTTCACATATCTCCCCTGGAACAGTCTTCAAATACTCTTCATCCCCTTCGAGCAGTTAGAGTTATGGGTAAGTCTTGTTGTGAGGGAGGCAAGTTTTTTTCCATACCACTGGGGGTGGCAAACTTCTTGATATGAAGGTTGAATTGGCCATAGCCTGGATAGGCTTTCAAAAAGAAGAATTTGGAGCATATTAACTTTTTCTCTAAGTCCTGTATCTGATGACCTATAGGTTAAAGGTCTTGAACTGATAACATTGGTGTTATTTGAAATACTTGTTAACAGTTGAAAGTAAGTCAAGGTTGCATTTGCTTTAGCTATAGTTTTATAGAGACATACCCTTAACTGTTCGTCTCATTCTCTCACGCAAACTGATCCGCCCCAACTGAATAAGACCTGGAATCTTGTAATGTTCTGCACTTGTTGATTCTGTGATAACGCATGATTGTTCGGTCTTGCTCAGAACATAAAATTTGAAGACTCAAGATCTAAACAGTATATTCTCCACCCTTGGTTTGAAAATCTCCTAGGGCATTATGCTTGTCTTTGAGTTACAAATTCCTGGATGGCAATGCATAATTATACTTTTGTGAGAATCCGCGTTGGTAATAATGAAACAGTAACAGAAGGATTGCAGGGTGGACATACTCTGGAAAGTGACATCAAAACATCGAATAGTCTCTTGAATATTAAGGAGGCAGGGTCACACCTAAATTAATAGATACAATTTTTGAAATTCTCTTATCCATCAATTCTTTAAAACCGAATCCCGAAAGTCCACGCCAGTATTGCTCAAGAGGACGCACAATAATTAACTCTATGTTTGACCGGAAGATTAGTTCATTTTTGGCTATTTTAAAAAAAAAAGAGCGGAGGGTATACAGGGATGCATTGTGGGATTTATTTTTTGGGCCATTCTACTAGCAGTCTGACAAAGAAAAATCTTTACTACCCTGCCTGGCGCTTGGGTACTCTACCAGTAAGTCCTGAGGCTCTGGATCAAAATTGATAAAAGTGGTTTGAAGCACTGTTCCCCACAAGGAGTGTTTGACAATACATGCGTAGAGATCGAAATTCCTCTTATGTGTCGCCTGATCTAATCGGATGAAGTTCTGAGGGTAGTGAGATAGGCCTTCTTCGGCACAGAAAGAATGTGGAGTAATTCCAGACAGATCATACTCAGTGGATATTTGTAGGCGTAGGTGGTCTTGGCAATTACTACCCTTTGGTAATGTCGTGTGGTCATTATAGTGTTCTACTATGCGTGATATGGAGATAGTTAAGTTGATTGTAAACCACTAGAGCAACGGGATGCGATTCTTGTTCATACGATCACGCTCTCTCTTATTATTATAGAGAATTGTGTATGGCATGAGGAAAATTCGAATACCTTCTCCTTACGCAAAAAAACAATGCTGCTCCTGCCTTAGTCTTCAAACCAATAGAGTTCGGGCTTTCTGATCACACAATATCACTGAATCTTCATCCCAGCCTTATTACTCCTGCTAACGTGGTTATTTTGAGAATGGATGAATATGTTTTTTGGTTAGGGAAAAAGAAGTGACGTTATAAAAAGCCTCCATGCACACTTGAGTAATACTCTTAAATGGTTAACTGGCATCAAAGGACTGAGAAAACAAACCAAATCTTTGTTACCATTGTAGGGTAAGTCTTTTCACCTTATTTGGCCATTCATAAAGAAATACATTTAAAAGTGTTCATCTTAGTAATAGCCCATTGAGATTGATCTAAAAGAATAATCCAAATAAGGAAGGAGCGCCCATTTAAGGCCATTAATGGCAATTGTTGTAAAATGAAAAAGTAGAGGTTTGTAACAACCTCTGGATATATCAGGGATCTGCTGGGTTTTTTACTCCTTAGGTACCGAGGCTCGCAGTTTGTGTAAGCATCAAGAATATGGATCCAATTGAATACAGGTGTTCGTATCTATGCTCAATTGAATTTTTTGCATGACTTGATATTAGAACTTGTGGCTTTGAGACTATATTTGTACACACACACATTTTCTATTTCCCCTTTGCATTCTCCGGATAGGAGCCATGAAAGGACAATTTGAGCATCTACAAACACCTTTATGTTTTTGAACTGAACATTAGAAAAATTCTGATAATATTGATTTGATACCATTGAAAAAATTAAGGAACACAGATGTAACAACTCTAAAAGAGGTGGAGAGAGCACAAAGCACGGGTGGAAAAGATTAAGTTTGCAGAGGGCCCTTGGCTCCCTGTGTGTGAGTGACTGAGAAATATGTAAATTAGAAGAAACCTTCGATCGCTATACTTATAAATGGACTCACAAACCACTCCAAACAAGAGTGAAGCATCACAAATACGAATAAAAGAGTTTGAGGGACGAAGGGTAGAGAAGCATAGCTACCTTTCAAATTTCAATAGTTCTTGTAATTTATTTTAAATCTGAACATAGTGATAAGATCCAAGATAAAACTCTAAAAGAACATCACAGCAGGGGAGCCGTTATTCATCCCAATCGAGACCTGAATTGCCCATAGTCATTTCCTAAAATTTTAATATAACCGTAACACCGCTCTTTAAAGTTACGTGAGTAAAAGAATATTTAAGAAGGTCAAAAAACACTTGAGACCCAGTTCAGATAACATCGAATATCTTTTGGTTATTTGCAAAGCAATGTTTAACTCCTCTTGAAAATTCTTGTTTCAATAGTTTTAAAACTTATCTGTAAAGAGGGATTAAAAAGATATCCAAGAACCTTAATCTTCTGACTCCCGTATGTTGAACTATTCTATCTCATCTACTTCGCTCTTATATACTATAACAGTTCTTAATATTTGATTCTATTATATTCTGCACCATTGCCGAACTTCTTACAGATGGGATCTGACGAACCATCGTTTCCCATTCTTTTGGGTTTGCATCATTCATTAATAAATCTCTTCTTACAATGTTTGTAGATTCTATTGCACTTAATTTTCAGATATATTTACATATTTACTCCAAGTACAAATAAAATTATACTTTAAGATAGAATCGCTTTTGAGTAAGGCATGCATCATCCTCATAAGAACTGAGGCATGATGCTAAATGATATAATTGAGGATGGAAAGGTGAGGATAGTGAAGACAAAAACAATGGGTTGAGTATAGCGATGGAGCTTTTAATTGACCCAATTTTTTTGATTTACTTCTTTCCAAGAAAAATGAAATGCTACACATAGCCAAAAATGGCGATTGGCGGTCTTGGCGCATAGATTTTAACCGACTAATCATTAATCTTGCCAAGGAAGGCTGTTTTAATCATGGTCCCTAACACAATGACAAACTGAATTCTGGATCTGAACCGGAATATATGGACCTAACAAGGATGGAGACATAAACAGCTTTTACTTGGTCCAGTATATAGGCTGCCTCATTTAGTAGACTGGTAAAGAAATTAGTTTTAAGAAAAAGAACAGTGTTAATTTAAACACTAAGGCCTGACTTTGTTGATACACTTGGTATGTTCATTTCTGCCATATCCTATTCCAGTTTTTGCATAAAGGTCCCTTGTGAGGAACCCAAATATAATTAAATATAATCCTAACTATAGGAGATACACTGAACTCTTCAATAACACCATCAGGCTAATTGTTGCTGAAAGACATCATCATAGGCTTTAACTAAATCTATTACTTTCCAAATTTTTTCTGAACTCTATTAGCTATTTGCAAGGAGAGCAATGTTGAATAGTTTTTGATGGCAACAAAAGAAACAGTTTATCTTCAATCCATGGAAGATTCTTGATGATTATATACTTTATACGTTCTTTTTAAACTTTAAATCTCTATACCACCTTTGGTGAAAACATTTTTTGCCATCTGTTTCACAAAGCAGTCTTCAGATTTATTAACTTATTCATACCTATATCAATGACTAATGATTCCAATCTGAACATATTTTCTAAACTTTGCTCTACTCCAGAATTAGTTAGAATGAATCTGGCTAAAATGAATAAGGCAAATTAAGAATGTATAGGTTTCAAGACAGCATTAACTATAGTCTGGTTTACTTGTATTTGACTTGAATTTGGATTTTGATTTTGAATTTGATTATGATTTTGAACAATTTGAAAATGCTGACTTGAAATTTTAAATTGATTATGCTAAATAAAATTAGATATATTTCCAATTGCAATGATAGAACCATCTCTTAATTTAAAAGCAGATCCACTCATGCACTTAATCAGTTCTAGTTATGGGAAATACTCTATTAAATCAATGCTTAACAAGGCATCCATATAAATCCAAATAAACTCCTTAAACCCAGAGTCGGTCAATTTGTAAGTTTATTTCTTAACTTAAGGAGCCTTGATTTATGAATTTAATTTCATAATTTAATTTAAGATACTCATCAATCAAAAGCGGAAGTGAGAAGCAAAACTGGTCCAAATGCATGTTAAGAATATTCTTTCAAACTGAGAGTACTAATACCCAAATAAGTTTGGATATGATATTGAGTACTCTGATGACTCTCAGTAGATATATTGAGTTTGTTAAGCACTCCTTTTGAAAGATAGGAACTTTGGAACCGGCAATCTACAAGACATCGAATTAAGGTCGAAATTTTAACTCTACCAACCATTATAGTTATGGAGGGTAACAAGTGCATTCAGAATGGTCGTACAGACTCCAAACGATTTTCGGCCATGGCCACACATAAAGGCGTTCTACGCACACGTTTGTTTTATAGCTTAGATCAGGCTACTGAAAAAAAGAAAACATTAATACAACATCTATTATCATATTTTGACGCACACCGAAGATTTGATAACATATTTATTTATCCGTAGCCTCGGATGCTCTGAAGGATATGCCCTATCTTCGCCAAATTATTGACGAAAAGAAGCATTTGTGCGAATATCTTACCATGTCTTTGGGTAAATCAAAATACGATAATCTATCTCTTATCTTTGGCTGCCTCCAGCAGATTCCATCAAAATGTGATAATTTGTTGTAACATATAATATAATTCATTGGATATATCTTGGCGATGATTTACGTTATTTCCTCACCAGGAAATAGCACATTGCAGTATATTACATCCCAGACAAGCAAATGTTTTTTTTTTTAATTCTAGTCTGGGGTCTGATCTGGTCTCATTTTCATTCTCATTCTACCTTATCTGGTATCTATGTCCATACTTCAACCACTTCTTCAATAAAGATTTATAGGATATTCAGAATTCGTCATTCACAACCTCCAATCCCATAGGTGGGCACGATAACGAAAAATGTTATCGCGATAATCGATAAATCGATAACGAAAATCTTATCATCGATAACCGATATCCGATAACTCGTGATAAAAATATCGCCGATAAGGCGATAACCGATAAATCGATAAATCCAAATTTTTATATATTTCATTTTATTATAAATAAAATGTTAAAAAAAAGACACGACTTTGGTTTTTAAGAAAATGTTAAAAATAAATTTATTACATCTTCTTTTCACCTATTTTATAGATTATAATATAAAATTTTCAGTTTTCTTTACCGACACGTACCCAGAAAATATGGGAATGTTGCTACTTGCTTTATATAACTTGTAAAACTTTGGATATCTTATTAAATAAATTTAATTTTTTTCCCTTTGCTTCTCAGTGTTTTTTATAATAAAATTTTATTTTCTAATTTATGCTCTGATGTTATAGATTCTATAATGTATGTAAAAAGCCAAAGATAAAGGTTAATAAAGGATTTGAAATGAAATCAAAGAATTATTTAATTACAATTTATCAATATAAAAATATAAATACTAGGCTCTGGCCTTCTGCAGCATTTGTATGTTCCCCTTCATAAACATGAGCATATTAAAGTTATTAAAGTTTTCATCTGACAGAGAATTCCTCTTAGCTCTGTAGATATCTTTGCCAAGGGAGAAGAATCGCTCCACCGCAGCGCTAGACGGCATTGCAGTATTGTACCTTATAAAGAGACCAATGAGCACCTTCTCATTGTTAACCCTTTCAGTCCGACTGGGTCACTGGTGACCCATATTTTTTAATCGATATTTTTGGCTAAAATGTATCGATTTTTACGATTTTTTTTAAAAATATACTAAAAGTATCGATTTATATCGATAGAATCACTCAAAATACCAAAAAAATTATCAGTGTCCTTACAGCGGTGGTGCGAAGATGGTGTCGGAGACTCGTTCCACAATTTTTAGTTTTTTGGTGAAGTGGTGGTGGTTTGTTGGTGCTATCTAATTGTTACACGACTTATTTTTTTTCTTTTTTTTTGACATTTTTATGTAGTAGAGAGACTAAATAAAAAAAGTTATTCTTGTAACTTTTTGAAAAAATAAGTCTATCACCGCCAAAATAGACTCCGTTTTACGTGTTCCTCAGGTGACCCATCAGGACTTAACAGTCCTAATTCAAATATTACGACACAGTTTATTATTATTATTATTATTATTATTATTATTATTATTATTATTATTATTATGATTATTGTGTGTGTGTGTGTGTATTATTATTGTGTGTGTGTGTGTGTGTATTATTATTTTTATTATTATTATTATTATTATTATTATTATTATTATTATTATTATTATTTTATATATATATATATATATATATATATATATATATATATATATATATATATATATATATATATATATATATATATATATATATATAAATATATATATATATATATATATATTCACTTTTGTTTATATATATATATATATATATATATATATATATATATATATATATATATATATATATATATATATATATATATATATATATATATATATATATATATATATATATTTTTTTTCACATGTCAGATTCAAATGTGATTTCGACCTCCACCCCTTCCACCTCCGCAGCTTCAACAGGCCAGCAGCCCTCCGCTTCAAATCGTGACTAGTTGCCGAAGGTGAAGAAAGCCCTATTTAGGAGGAAGCTAAGTATACGTGATGCCATCCGTATCTCAATTTTCCCTGGTGATGAATCAAAGGATGATCTTCAGTTCTCTGATGACGACGAAGACTACTACGGATGGCCAGCTGCATCGGCCATGTCTGATGATGAGGCAGCAAATGCAATATCTTAGAAGTCTTTGATGGGCAAGACACTGAGAATGACGGACCCCCTTCTCATCCTGTCCCTGCTTGTGTTGAACCCCACGATAAGTGTCGCTGGTGGGATTCAAAGGAACACAAATATATGGAGATCGAAAGTCCATTTGCTGTACAGGAATATAATAAGTACATGGGCGGAGTTGATCTGCCAGATATGCTCATCGAGCTATACCGGATCAACTTCAATTATTTGCTAGACCTTTGCATTGTCAATGCCTGGCTGTTGTACCGGAGGGTGCATGAGAGCAAAGAGAGCAGGAAAAACTTTATGCCATTTGTCGATTTCAAGATCGAGGTGGCAGAAGGTTTGCTGAACTCTAAGGTTAGTGGTACCCCAAGAGGAAGACCGAGCACTACCAGAGTGGAGGCCAGAGCTGGAGCCAGGGTAGGAGCTAGGGCAGGAGCCAAGGAAGAAAAGAGAAACACAAGACCAAACCATGAGAACCCCCTTCTCATCCTGTCCCTGATTGTGTTGAACCCCACGATAAGTGTCGCTGGTGGGATTCAAAGGAACACAAATATGTGGAGATCGAGAGTCCATTTGCTGTACAGGAATATAATAAGTACATGGGCGGAGTTGATCTGCCAGATATGCTCATCGAGCTATACCGGATCAACTTCAATTATTTGCTAGACCTTTGCATTGTCAATGACTGGTTGTTGTACCGGAGGGTGCATGAGAGCAAAGAGAGCAGGAAAAACTTTATGCCATTTGTCGATTTCAAGATCGAGATGGCAGAAGGTTTACTGAACTCTAAGGTTAGTGGTACCCCAAGAGGAAGACCGAGCACTACCAGAGTTGAGGCCAGAGTTGGAGCCAGGATAGGAGCTAGGGCAGGAGCCAAGCAAGAAAAGAGAAAACCAAGACCAAACCACGAATATGCTCCTGCAGAGTCTGTCAGGTATGACAACGTGTCTCACTGGCCAATGTTTACCAAGGACAGGAAACAATGCAAACTTTGCATGAAACTCAAGACAAGTGCCATGTGCGAGAAATGCAAAGTTCATCAGTGCCTGGTCCCTCGGGAAAACAACACT
>JABUQX010063886.1:17500-30000 GCA_015478945.1 Trachelipus rathkii
TATCCTCATCTCCGCCGCTTGTATTCTACTCTCCTCTCTTCTTGGTCCATGTTTCCGCTCCGTACAGCAGTGTGGGAGTCAGTATGCTGTTAAAAATCACTTTTTAACCTCTATTCCGATGTTTCTATCTTTCATCATGGGGTATACCGTTTTCATAACTAATCCATACTTTTCCATTCTTCGCGTAATCTCTTCTCCACTTCCTCCCCTTCTGTTAAAACACCCTCCAAGATAATTGCAGGTATTTACCGCCTTCACCTCCTCCTCTCTCACCATCATTCTCATCCCCTCCGGTTACTGTTAATATCTCTGTCTTCTGTATGTTCATCTTCATCCCTGCTTCCTCCAACTCCTTCGCAAACAACTCCACCACCTCTCGAATCGCCTCCTCTCTCTCGCTCCAACATGCCAGATCGTCCGCATATGCCATTATGTCCCCTTTAAATTCTCCCAGTCTCTCTTTCACTTTCCTTATCACCACATCTAAATATAATATAAACAGCAGTGGCGATAAAACACTCCCCTGCTTCACTTCTGTTTTCACCTCAAACCATCTATCGTTTTCACACTCAGTTCTAACATTACAGCTGCAACATATACATACTTTCTATCACCTTCTTTAATCTACCCTTCACTCCATAATTCCTCTCCATAGCTCTCCAGAGCTTTTTCCTTGGCACCGAATCGAATGCCTTTTGCAGATCGATGAAGGCTACAAAGAATCTCTTGCCATATTCCAGCATCTTCTCCGAGACCATTCTCAGTGTGAATAAGAGGTCCGTCGTTCCTCTTCCTCTTCTATACCCGTACTGTTCTTCTCCGAGTCTCGGCTCTACCTTCTCTCTCAACCTCCTCTCCAATATTCTTTCGTATATTTTCGTCAGATGGTCCATCAGTGAGATACCTCTATAATTATTACAGCTTCCAGCATCTCCCTTACCTTTATATATCGGTATTATTATTGCTTTGCCCCACCTTTCCGGCACCTTTCCTTCTCTCCAACACTTGTTCATCAAACTGATGATTCTCCCTCTCAGCTCCTCTCCTCCCTCCACCACCAACTCCACAGCCACTCCATCCTCTCCTGGAGCTTTACCCTTCTTCATCCTTTTTATAGCCTCTTCATATTCCTCCACCGTTATCTCTCCGCCTTCATCCTTCTCTTCCTCCTCCCTCGTCTGATCTGCAGCTTCTTCCTCTTGTTTTCTGTATTCTACATTTAGCAGATCTTCATAGTATTCGGTCCATCTATCATTTCTTTCTTCCAGTCTCACAAGAATCTCTCCGTTTCTATCTTTATATTTCTAGTTACTCATTTTGGTTTTCTATACGTCTTCGCCATCTTAAATAACTTTTTCTTCCCCACATTTCTCGTTATTTCTCCTGCCATTCTCTCTGTCTCCATCTTTTTTGCTCTTCTCTTTATTCTCTCTGCCTCATTCCTTGCCTGTACATATTCCTCCCTTGCTGCCGCTGTTCTTCTTTTCAGCCACTTCCTCATTTTCCCTGTTTTTTTCTTAATTGCTTTTTTCACTTCTTCGTTCCACCATGGTGTATGTCTCTTCCTAGTACCTCCTACCCATCTTTTACCAAGAGTTTTCTCTGCCACTTCCCTGATGACATCCTGCAAGTCTTCGTTTTCTTCTCCATTCCTTAGGGTTTCCTGCATTTCCCGTTCATAATTTCGTCTCGTTTCTTGTTCTGCCAACTTCTCCACTCTGATCACTGCCCGCTTCTGCTCATTTACTCCTCCCTCCCCTCTTATCTTCATATCCGCCACCAACAGTCTATGATCCGCATCCAAGGACACTCCCGGGATCACCTTTACATTCTATTATATATATATATATATATATATATATATATATATATATATATATATATATATATATATATATATATATATATATATATATATATATATATATATATATATATATATATATATATATATATATATATATATATATATATATAAAAAAATAATAATAATAATAATAAAAATAATAATATAAATATATATATATATATATATATATATATATATATATATATATATATATTTTTTTTTTTTTTTTTTATCTCTATTTATATATATATATATATATATATATATATATATAATATATTATATATATATATATATATATAGGACATTTATAAGATGTTGACTCCGTTTATACGGGGGAAATTTTCGATAAGAAAAACAACGAATTTCGGGCCTTTCCTTTATTGCTGCAATTTCTATTATTTATTAGCGTTATTTGCATTTTTAATTTTTAAGAAATTAACAAAGATTTTTATTATTATTATTATTATTGTGTGTGTGTGTGTGTGTGTGTGTGTATTCTTATTATTATTATTATTATTATTATTATTATTATTATTATTATTATTTAATAGGAATTTAATTTTTTTCTAAGTTCTTTCATTTTTATTATTTGATTTTCGATTATTATTATAATTTATGGGTATTTTTATTTAAAAAACACCCCCCCCGGCCCCGCGAGCTGGGGAGCGTCTGGGGGGGACGGGGGGATGATATAGAGGGGGGGGCCGAAGGCCCCACCCCGGATCAAAACATAAAATATATAAAAATATCAAATATCAATTTATTATTGTCAAGGTGTTTCTACAAACTTTACGTATACATTCATCAAATTTAAACTGAAATAAATAGCCTAAGCACGGCCTAAGCTACTCATTTTTATAAGACTATAGGTGTGAAGCACAAAAAAATATGTGTCAATTTCTTTTTAACTTTTGTTAATATTAATTAAATTACATTTGAAAATCCAGTATTTACTAATGTATTTAACCTCAAATCATTGAAATTACGTTACATTTTTTATTGATTTTCGTTCCTGGAGTCAACATCTTATAAATAGCCTATATATATATATATATATATATATATATATATATATATATATATATATATATATATATATATATATATATATATATATATATATATATATATATATATATATGCTATATATATATATATATATATATATATATATATATATATATATATAGGTCACCCCTAAGGGGGTGCTGCCCCCTTAGCGCCAAGGTCAAATTCGTCCTGAAAACCATGTTAGGCTTAACGTACCGGGCTAAAATTTGGAAATGAGCTATATGATGACGTAATCTCGTAGAAGACTAAAATTTGGAGACTGGGTAGAGGATTTGGAGTCGGAGACGGAGTTGGAGTCGGATTCGGCTTCGGAGTCCAGGGACCCCCGGAGGGGGGTCCCCTCCTGAAAAAGAAGAAGAAATGCATGGAATGCAAAACAGAAGAAGAAGAAAGGAAGAAGAAGAAGGATAAGGAAAGGAGGAAAGGAGGAAGGAAGAAGAATGAAGAAGGAGTCTGACTCAGAGGAGTAGGAGTTGACAGCTTCACCGGTGCTGGCTCCGGTGCGGTGCAGAGTTATTAAATATTTATGTAATGATACAATATTGGTGTCTTTATATGTGTTATAGAGTCTGTAGATTTCGAAAATAATGGTTTCAGAACCATCAAGAAAAATAAAAATAAAAAATAAATAAATAAATAAATAAATAAAATTGCTTATTCTTTTTGTTTATAACTTACAAATTTTCGTTTTACATACCCTAAATCAGTAATTCAGTAAATCAAACAACCTAACCTACACTCCTGTCAAACCATGATCTATTGATCTTTTGATCTATTGATCTCTTGATCTATTGATCTATTAATTCAGGTCATATTTTTTACTAAAATTGTGATGTTTTACATACCCTAGACCAGTAAATCAGTAAATCAAACCACCATCCTTCCACCCTCCTGTCCATCCATGATCTATTGATTTATTGATCTATTGATTCAAGTCCCATTTCGAGTATCATTTTGGATAAACAAAGCATAGGAACCAGTTCTTTATACACTGATCAACGAATATATGCTAACGTAACAAAGTTTTCACATTAATAAAGCTTACTTAGCATCATCTGAACTATAAATATAATACACAACGACAAACCTGACATGACTTAAACATGAATAAACTATTAACGTTAACACACTTAACAACAGTAAAGTAACTAACATTGCATGCAAAGACGTAACCTACTTACACTTTTTCTAACATATCACCGATATTTTCACATTAACAGTAACATTTAACAAAAATTTATCACAACCGTGTGTAATTATTATACAGATCAATGAGTATATGCTAACGTAACAAAGTTTTCACATCAATAAAGCAAACATAGCATCAACTGAACTACGATTATAATGTACAACGACAAACCTAACATACCTTATGCACGAATAAGCAGTCAACATTAACAAAGTTCCATACTTAACAACAGGAAAGTAACTAACATGGTATGCAAAACGTAACCTATTCACACTTTGTCAAGCATATCTCTAACATAACAATGTTAATTTATATTAACATGGTAATATTTAACTAAAATTTATCACAACATTGGTTTTTTATTATACTGATCAACGAATATACTCCAACGTAATAAAGTTTCCACATCAATAAAACTAACATAGCGTAACATGAACTAAGAAAATAATGTACAAAGACAAACCTAACACAACTTACACACGAATAAACTGTTAACATTAATAAAGTTCCACACTTAACACCAGCAAGGTAACTAACATTCCATGCAAAGCGTAACCTATTCATACTTTTTCAATCATATCTCTAACATATTAACATTAATCTTACACTTACACAGTAACATTTAGCACAAAATGTATCATAACCTTCTCCGATTATCATACTGATCAACAAATATACTCTAACGTAATAAAGTTTCCACATCAATAAAGCTAACATAGCGTAACATGAACTAAGAAAATAATGTACAATGACAAACTTAACACAACTTACACACATAAACTGTTAACATTAACAAAGTTCCACACTTAACACCAGTAAAGTAACTAACATTGCATGCAAAGCGTAACGTTTTCTTACTTTTTCAAGCATATATCTAACATATTAACGTCAATCTTACACTGACACAGTAACATTTAGCAAAAAATATAATATAACCTTGTCCGATTATGTTACTGATCAACGAATATACTCTAACGAAATAAAGTTTCCACATCAATAAAGCTAACATAGCTTAACATAAACTAAGAAAATAATGTACAAAGACAAACCTAACACAACTTACACACGAATAAACTGTTAACATTAACAAAGTTCTACACTTAACACCAGTAAAGTAACTAACATTGCATGCAAAGCGTAACGTTTTCTTACTTTTTCAAGCATATCTCTAACATATTAACGTTAATCTTACACTGACACAGTAACATTTATAAAAAAATGTATCATAACCTTGTCCGATTATCATACTGATCAACGAATATACTCTAACGTAATAAAGTTTCCACATCAATAAATCTAACATAGCGTAACATGAACTAAGAAAATAATGTACAAAGACAAACCTAACACAACTTACACACATTAACAAAGTTCCACACTTAACACCAGTAAAGTAACTAACATTGCATGCAAAACGTAACTTATTCATACTTTTTCAAGCATATCTCTAACATATTAACGTTAATCTTACAAAGACACAGTAACATTTAGCAAAAAAATGTATCATAACCTTGTCCGATTATCATACTGATCAACGAATATACTCTAACGTAATAAAGTTTCCACATCAATAAAGCTAACATAGCGTAACATGAACTAAGAAAATAATGTACAAAGACAAACCTAACACAACTTACACACATAAACTATTAACATTAACAAAGTTCCACACTTAACACCAGTAAAGTAACTCACAAAAATCCAAAAGTTTATTTTTTTCAAGCATATATTTAACATATTAACCCTTTGAGTGCCGAGGGGTCGGGAAACGTTAGTTCCCGAAATAATGCAGTTTGCCCATTAAAAATGAATTTTTCTTTTTTCCATTATTTTTGGATATTTTAATTATTTTTTATAGTATACTTTAATATTTTAATAAAAAAAATAAAATCCTCTATGTAGATAATAAAATAAATGCAATAGGATAAGTAAAATAAATATCAATTATCAAAGTTTATTTTAGGAAAAATTAAAAAATATATATATATATATATATATATATATATATATATATATATATATATATATATATATATATATATATATATATATATATAATATATATATATATATATATATATATATATATATATATATATATATATATATATATATATATATATATATATATATTATTCCGTCAATCTCTTTTTACCCAAGATTGGGTGTAAGAGCATTACATGCACGGAAAAGAATAGCAGTAGAATAAGACGCAGAGTCAAAAAGAGAAACGATCCAGCCCTTATATATATATATATATATATGTAATAATAATAATAATAACTAATATATATAATATAACTCTATATATATATATATAATATATATAATATATATATATATATAATATATATATATATATATATATATAACTATATATATATATATATATAATATATATATAATAATAATAATATATATATATATATATATATATATAACTATATATATATTACTTTATAATGAAGAAATTAGCAAATCCTCCATATAACACTTGCGGAACTGAAGCAATAACAAGCGGGAGGCCAATAATGCAATAAGTAATTAAAAAAAAAATAGGCATATAGCAACTTTTTCGGTCTGAAAGTGACTCGAGTACATTTTGGCATCCAAGAAACAATTTTTATTATGACTGGACAAAAGTCGATTTCGGCACTTAAGACATAAAAAAATTCCGTCGACTCTAGTCGATCACGGCACTCAAAGGGTTAACGTTAATCTTACACTTACACAGTAACATTTAGCACAAAATGTATCATAACCTTGTCCAATTATCATACTGATCAACGAATATACTCTAACTTAATAAAGTTTCCACATCAATAAAGCTAACATAGCGTAACATGAACTAAGAAAATAATGTACAAAGACAAACCTAACACAACTTACACACGTAAACTGTTAACATTAACAAAGTTCCACACTTAACACAAGTAAAGTAACTAACATTGCATGCAAAACGTAACCTATTCTTACTTTTTCAAGCATATCTCTAACATATTAACGTTAATCTTACATTGACACAGTAACTTTTAAAAATGTATCACAACATTGGCTAATTATCATACTGATCAACGAATATACTCTAACGTAATAAAGTTTCCACATCAATAAATCTAACATAGCGTAACATGAACTAAGAAAATAATGTACAACGACAAACCTAACACAACTTACACACGAATAAACTGTTAACACTTAACACCAGTAAAGTAACTAACATTGCATGCAAAACGTAACCTATTCATACTTTTTCAAGCATATCTCTAACATATTAACGTTAATCTTACAAAGACACAGTAACATTTAGCAAAAAATGTATCATAACCTTGTCCGATTATCATACAGACCAACGAA
Source organism: Trachelipus rathkii (assembly GCA_015478945.1). NCBI lineage: Eukaryota > Metazoa > Arthropoda > Malacostraca > Isopoda > Trachelipodidae > Trachelipus > Trachelipus rathkii. Next base: position 24,970 of record JABUQX010063886.1, read on the forward strand.
TATATGCTAACGTAACAAAGTTTTTTACATTATCATAGTAATATTTAACAAAAATTTATCATAGCCTTACCTAAATATCATAATCCCCAGCAAATAGTTGCAAACATAAAGTTTTATCCAAACATAACATAAAAATAACAAAGTTTTATCCAAACATAACATAAAAATTTCTTTGAATAAAATATCATAGTAAAGTGTAATAGCAATAAATCAGTAAATCAGTAAATCAGTAAATCAAACCACCCGTCCTCCGCCCCTCCCTACCCATCCCATCCATGACCTTTTGATCTTTCGATCTAATGATTCAGGTCACATATCAAGTACCATTTCGGATAAACATAGTACAAAAATAAGTTCTTTATATACTAACCAACGAATATATGCTAACGTAACATTGTTTTCACATTAATAAAGCTAACATAGCATTACCAGAACTAAGAATATAATGCACAATGACAAAACCTAACACACCTTACGCACGAATAAACTACTAACATTAACAAAGTTCCATACTTAACAACACTAAAGTACCTAGCACAGCGTACAAAACGTAACCTATTCACACTTTTTCAAACATATCTCTAACATATCATTGTTAATTTTACATTAACACTATTGATTTACGTCGCATTTCGAGTATCATTTCGGATAAACATAGCACAAAAATGAGTTCTTTATATACTAACCAGCGAATATATGCTAACATAACAATGTTTTCACATTAATAAAGCTAACATAGCATCATATGAACTAAGAAAATAATGTACAACGACAAACACAACTTATGCACTAATAAATATTTATCATTAACAAAGTACACTTAACACCAGTAAGTAACTAGCATTGCGTACAAAACGTAACCTATTCATACTTTTTCAAGCATATCTCTAACATATTAACGTTAATTTTACATTGACACAGTAATATTTAACAAAAATTTATCATAACCTTGTCTAATTATCATACAGACCAACGAATAACTGTAAACACAACAAAGTTTTATCCAAACATAACATAAAAATAAGTTCTTTGAATAAAATATCATAGTAAATTGTAATAGTTTACTGATTTTAAAGCAGTAAATCAGTAAATCAGTAAATCAAACCATCAACCCCTCCCCACCCCTCCCTCACCTTTTGATCTATTGATCTATTGATTCATGTCATATTTCGAGTATCATTTCGACTAAACATAACACAAAAATAAGTTTTTATATACTAACCATCGAATATATGCTAACGTAACAAAGTTTTTACATTAATAAAGCTAACATAACATAACCTGAACTAAGAATATAATGTACAACGACAAACCTAACACACCATACGTACGAATAAACTACTATCATTAACAAACTTCCGCATAACAACAGTGAGGTACCGTTCGTACAAAACGTAACCTATTCCCACTTTTTTCAAGCATATTTCTAACATATCAATGTTAATTTTACATTAACATCGTAATATTTAACAAAAATTTAGCAAAACCCTGTCTAATCATCATACTGACAACGAATATTATGCTGACGTACCGAATTTTTTTTACATCAACTTCGTAATATTTAACAAAATTCATCATAACCTCGTATAAATATCATAATCCCCAACGAATAATTGCAAAGACAACAAAGTTTTAACTAACCATAACATAAAAATAAAAAAATTTTATCCTGACATAACATAAAAATAAGTTCTTTGAATAAAATATCACAGTAAAGCGCTATAGTTTACTGATTTTAAGGCAGTAAATCTGTAAATCAGTAAATCAAACCATCCATCCCAGCAGTCCCCTACCCACCCATTCGCCTATGATCTATTGAACTATTGATCCATGTTATATTTCGAGTATCATTTTGTATAAACATAGCATAAAAATAAGTTCTTTATATACTGACCTACGAATATATGCTTACGCAACAAAGTTTTAGCATCAATAAAGTTAACATATCATAACCTGAACTAAGAATATAATGTACAAATGCAAACCTAACATACCTCGCGTATGAATAATCCGCCAACATCCTGAAATTCCCTACTTATCAAAGGTAAAGTAGCTAACAGGTTATACAATACTCGATATGTTCCCAATTTTCCCACATATCAGCAATAGGTAAAGACGTATTATCTAACAAAATCCCTTAAAAAAGTGACCAATCTATCAAAGATACCAGCATCTTGAACTATGAATTGACACTATCTTCATCAAAGTGTCACTCGTCTCGAGTATAACATCATTTGAACTATGAATAAACGTAGACATTAGCAAAATTCTCGGGCAAGCCTAACATTACTCAACAAAATCTTAACCTAGGCTCACGTTTCTAACATATCATCGTCAGTTAACACAGTAATATCTTACAAAACTCATCATTTCTCTAACAAATCAGTGTTAATTTCACGCAGTCATAGTAATATTTAACATAACGTACCTAACTTACGAATAAACAGCTTTCATTAACCAAGAGTATCTAAAAACTTCTTTATCACCTCTCGAGAAAACCAAATGGGATGCGCCTTGAAAGGAGTGTGAATCCTGAGAGGATCACCCCGAAGGGTGTAGGCGGGCATTATTCCTCCGAAGGAAGGGTAAGGCCTCAGCCCTTCGGGCTGAGGCCCAAAACGCGCTTGACCGCCAAAGCTTATATATATATATATATATATATATATATATATATATATATATATATATATATATATATATATATATATATATATATATATATATATATATATATATATATATATATATATATATATATATATATATTATATATTTATATATATATATATTAGTGATGGGACGATTAATCGGAATCGGCATCGGAATCGGAGGAATCGGCTGTTTTTTAGGAATCGGAATCGGAATCGGAATCGGCAAAATTATACCGATTCTTTGACCGATTCTTTGGTATACAATCTGAAAATAATTTTTATTCGATCTTTATGATATTTCAAAGACAATATTTCGAAGTCTGCCGTATTGATTTTTAATTTCAGTTTTTCCTTAATTCTATTTAATTAAAGAAAACTGGATTGAGCGGTGCATCTTTACGTAGAGCCTAAGATATCATGTTAGGATTTTCAGACAGTCATGGTGAGGCAGACATTTGGCAATGTTTCGTTAGTCATGTTATGTAATATGTTTTGATAATTATATATACCGTGAACTCGTAAGTGAGCAGTGAAATATTTGCCTTGTAGGCTTGTAATAATTGGAGCTATTGAATATAAATGATATCCTTCGAGTTTCACCTTTTCACGTATCTCACACAGCATCTAATATAAGTGATTGTCTTCAAAATGTTATGGAAGAATTCAATATTCCTGCTTATAAAATTCATGTTATAGTAAGGGATAACGCACCTAATATGGCTGCAGGAGTTACACAAGCAGGATTCCAGGAATTACCTTCTTTTTACACTCTTTGACACTAGTTCTCAATGATGCCATATTTGAACAAAGAGACGTGAAAAAAAATATATCCATATGCAAACAAATCGTAGATCATTTTAATCACTCGCCTCAAGCTATTGCCAAGTATGAAGAATATCAAACTAGATTTAATTTACCACAGCACATATTTATTCAGGATGTACAAACCAGATGTAATAGCCACAGTATCATATGCTTAAAATTTTTGAACAAAGACGGCTCTCATTTCATATTGCAGTGATCATTCAAAACCTGCATGCTTAGAAACAACGGAAAGTTCTTGAAAAATTGCTAAAAATACTTTAAAATTTTGTTGATTGTACAAATTTATTGAGCCACAAGGAATCAATGGCATCGGCAATAATCCCAAATATGAAAGTGATTTGCATTTTTTTGAAAAGTCAGAAAAAAGGACTATTTGAGGGACTTGGGTCTACAGTATCAGCATGGAAAAATTCAGTAAAAAATAGATTCAGCATTTACTTTACTGATAAGAATCTTGTGCTTACTACCTATCTTGATCCACGCTTTAAAACTACATTCCTTGAGGATGAATATAACAATAAAAAGTGGAAGATATTCTTAAGCAATGGATGTGCGAAGATATATGTTGTATAAAGGAAAGGAAAACAGTTTCCACTACTTTAAACCAATCTTCAGATTCTTCTCATTTATCAACAGAATAGGGCGAAAAAGGTGATACTGAAGATAATAGTTTTAACTTCAGTTTTGAAAGCTGTTTTTCGGAATTTAAAGAGAAAAAGACTTTAAAAACAGCAAAGAAACTCATTCCTAAGAAAAAAGACACATATATTGAAAAAATTGAAGATGTTTTAAAAGTAGAAATCAGCCAATATAAAAATATGAAACTTATTAAAAATTCAGAAAGTCCATTACAATGGTGGTCATCGAATAAAGGTACCTTTCAGCATTTGGGTGTCCTTGCTAGAAAATATTTAAGCTCGCCCCTTTTCCGTGGAAAGTGAAAGACTCTTCAGAATTCTAGGATCAATTTATTCTCCTAAAAAAATCGGAGAAACGGGAGAAATTTTAGTGTTTTTGCACAACAATTTAAGAGCCATACTTTGACTACAAATAATAATGATAATTTTGCTTCAAGATCTTACTTTTAGTAAATTAAAGAAGGATTTTTTTAAAACAAAAAATGACAAAATTGTTCATTTATTGTAAGATTTTTAAATATTGCTATTATTTTTCAGTGGTTAAATAAATAAAAGGTAATTAACTAATTATTTCTTTAGCAAAGATAAAATATAAGAGAATTCTATAACATTAAGGTTTTAAATATCTAAATTAGTTGATTTGGCAAAATAAAAAATATATATTAAATATATATATATATATATATATATATATATATATATATATATATATATATATATATATATATATATATATATATATATATATATATATATGTATAATATATAAATATATAATATATATAAATATGCATATATGTATATATATATAGACTATTCTTATGTAATAATAATAATACAGCAACAACAATATATAATATATGTAGCAGCCAGCATAATATATATAATAACAACCAATATTAATAACCAATAATAAT
>JABUQX010063886.1:35000-40488 GCA_015478945.1 Trachelipus rathkii
AATATAGCATCAATATAGTAAATAGAGGTCGCATAGATCGGTATTTACTATATCTAACCCTAGCGGGCATGCGCCTCACATAGCAGTTTGGAGAGAGGCCAAGCTGGGTAATAGTAGCGCAGAGGTGAACAGCCCAAATCTCTCTCTCTCTCTCTCTCTCTCTCTCTCTCTCTCTCTCTCTCTTCTCTCTCTCTCTCTCTCTCTCTCTCTCTCTCTCTCTCTCTCTCTCTCTCTCTCTCTCTCTCTCTCTCTCTCTCTCTCTCTCTCTCTCTCTCTCTCTCTCTCTCTCTCTCTCTCTCTCTCTCTCTCTCTCTCTCGTCAAAGAAGTTACAACAACATAGGCAAAATTTTAATGTATGTATATAGGTGTCTGTGTGAGACTCATACCAAATGTAATGCTGCTTCATGCGAATGTATATCAGGGAGGATCCCTTTCCTGCCTGTGTATGCATATACATGAAACAGCTCCTCCCAAACTAATAATCTTTTGTACTGTGTGAGACTCATATCAAATGTAATGCTGCTTTATGCGAATGTATATCGGGGAGGATCCTTTTCCTGCCTGTGTATGCATATACATAAAACAGCTCCTCCCAAACTAATAATCATTTGTACTACTATTCTACATAGGCTTCAGATTCTGTAGGAATTCTTCCTGCAGAATATGATTCATATGTGAAATAGTAATAACTAGGATTACCCTGTTCTAATGCCTTGTTGTTTTTGTTTCTTTTAGGACAGGGGTCCAACCCTAACTTGTGAACTAGCTGTAAGGAAATAAAATTTGTAAAGAATCAAACAATTCTCAATCAACCTTAAAGAAGCGGTCCTAAGCACCCGGCTTCAGATAGTGACCCCGAAGAGTGAAGATTAGATTCCCAGGCGGGAATCAGACCACCCACAACAGGGCCAGGAAAAACTATTACAAACGAACCCAATCACTTTTGTACCGTTTGTAGGTATTGTTTTTTTAACGGGTAGATTTACCCACTCATTGTGTTTGTGCCTTTTTCTATCTCCTTCACAGCCTTCACGAGTTCAGCTGCAGCCATCAAGAGCCAGCTCCGTCAGCAGAGTATCAAACTAACGCTGTTGGACCCCTACCTTGGTACAGTTCTGTATTTCATACAGAACATATAATTTGTGCTACATCCCGGTATTATTATTTTTTTTATTGTTCTTATCAATTTTATTATTATTATTATTATTATTATTATTATTATTATTATTATTATTATTATTATTATTATTATCACCCCTCGTCGTGGGATTCCTCACACGGTATAGCCACGCTCTTGTGTGCGGAGGAAACCCTTGTACACTCACTCAAATAAAAAAAAAAAAAAAATTTCATTTTTTTTTTTTTTTTATATATATATATATATATATATATATATATATATATATATATATATATATATATATATATATATATATAAAAGTATTTTGGCAATTTCATATCGCAACAGCCTCATTTTAATCCATGGTCTAGCTCCTAAGGTTGTAAATTCTTTGATTTTTCCACCCTCGGTCTGTTATTAGTGCCTCCGCTCGCTCCACATCTTATTTCTCTTTTTTTTTTTCCTTTCCTTCGCTCTGCCAACTTCTACGTCTTTCGTCATGTCTACTCCCTCGCGAGCATTCCATTTGCAACCTTTCTTCGTAAACAATCCCGAGCTTTGGTTTGACCTGGCCGAGTCAGCGCTCCTGACCATCGAAGACGAGAAGGAGAGATATTCGAGAGTTGTGAATGCTCTACCAGAATCTTGCCTCCTCAAAATCAGGGATGGCCTGGCAACAACTAGAAACTCTACAACCCCTTACAACACGCTCAAAACCCTTATTATTGACCGCTTGGCTCCCACCAGAGAGGAACAATTGGAAACTCTGCTTGGAGGCATCTCACTGGGCGACCAGAAACCCTCGGAATTGATGGTAGGGATGCTGGGTTTGCTGGGCGGCACTCCATCTACACGGGAAGAGAAAATAATTCGCACCCTCTTCCTCCAGAAGATGCCTGCTCGACATCACAGCGTACTGCAATCAATAAACCCGACGTTGTCCCTCACTGAGTTTGCCGCTACAGCAGACAGAATTTTGCGCACCCCGATGGAGCCTTTGGTCCACACCTCTTACGCCGTTTCCTCTCTTTCTCCTACCTCTTCAACTCTCGCACCTCCTCAACCATCTACAACTCACGCCCAACACATTCCCCAGTACTCTACCAACACCTCCGCCACCCTTCCTCCCCCTCTTGTTCCTCAACCGCCTTCTGCCGCCTATCCAGCTCAACCTCCTTATTCTCACCCACACCAACCTTCCTACTCTCACGCTTTCGCAGTACAACCTCCTCCTTCGGCAGCTCTGGATACCCGGGTTTCGGTTCTCGAAACTGGCATGGCCGATATTAAAACGGCCCTTCTCTCCCTTACAGCGGCAATTAATAATAACACTTTTCGCTCTCGTGATCCCACTCCTTCCAACTTTCGTCCTTCTCGCGGTCCTCGTTCACCTTCTGCTTCTTCCTCACGCCAGCGCCAGTATCCTCATGGGTACTGTTATTATCACCATACTTTCGGCATGGATGCCAAGAAATGCGATCCTTCCTGCCCTCTCTATCAGGGAAACTCAGCAGCCAACCCGTCGTAGGGGCGACGGGAGATGCTGGTGCTTTTTCTTCTTCTCCTCCTACTACACAGGATGTTCTTCGTATCTACGATCAGTCCACTAAACTTGCCTTCTTGATCGATTCCGGCGCTAGCCTTTCGATTTTACCACACAACCCTTCTCAAGACTCGGCTATCCCTCTTTCAGGCCGTCAACTTTTCGCTGCTAATGGCTCTTCCATTCCGGTATATGGAGAGCGTTTATGTACGTTGGATCTGTCTCTCCGCCGCCAGTTTCCGTGGGTTTTTCTCGTCGCTGAAGTGACACAGCCCATCCTCGGCGCTGACTTTTTGTCCCATTTCAATCTTATGGTAGACCTTCGTAATAGGCGTCTAGTTGACGGTGATACTTCTCTTTACTCTCACGGTTCCCTAGGTTCTTCAGAGCTAAGGGGCATTTCCGCTATCGCTCCGCCATCTTCGGTAGTGTCTCCCTTCCTTTCTATCCTGCAGGAGGACTTTCCTTCTTTATTGCATCCTTGCTCTTCAGACACCCCTCTTAAGCATTCTGTGGAACATCATATAGAGACCACTGGCCCACCCACCTTTGCTCGAGCTCGCCGTCTTCCTCCTGATAAACTCAAAGCCGCCAAGGCCGAGTTTGATCACATGTTGCAACTTGGCATTGTGCGCCCTTCCAAAAGTTGTTGGTCTTCTCCGCTACACATGGTCCCTAAGGGCACCACGGGTGACTGGAGACCCTGTGGGGATTTTAGGGCTTTGAATTCTGCCACAACACCGGATAGGTACCCTGTGCCGCATATACAAAGTTTCACTTCCCACCTGTCTGGCAACACCATTTTTTCTTCTTTGGACTTAATTCGAGCCTACCATCAGATACCCGTGGCTCCGGAGGACGTTCCCAAGACAGCTGTAATCACCCCCTTTGGCCTCTTTGAGTATACAAGAATGCCATTCGGTTTGAAAAATGCAGCCCAGTCCTTCCAGAGGTTCATCGATTCTATCCTCCGTGGCCTCCCTTTTGCTTGGGCATATTTAGATGATCTGTTAGTCGCTTCCTCCTCTCCTGAAGAGCACGCGGTTCACCTACGTGCCGTCTTTGGTAGGTTGGATGATGCGGGAATTCGTCTCAATCCTACCAAGTGCGTATTCGGTGCGTCTTCTCTTACGTTCCTTGGTCACACAGTCTCGGCTGAGGGTATTTGCCCTCTTGTAGACCGTGTCGCTGCTATCCGCGCCTTCCCACTTCCCCAAAATCAAAAGCAGCTTCGTCAATATCTGGGAATGATCAACTTCTACCATAGATTTCTGAAATCAGCGGCAGCCCTCCTGGGCCCGCTTACAGCACTCATTCGTCCTAAGCAGCGAGGCAGCACCACTAAAGTTGACTGGTCTCCGGCTGCAGAGTCTGCTTTTGAGGCTTCCAAAGAAGCCCTCGCCTCCGCCACTCTTTTAGTTCATCCCCACGATACCGCACCAGCGAGAGTGCAGGTAGATGCCTCCGATTTCGCTGTTGGTGCGGTGCTTCAGCAGTTCCAAAAGGGCGAATGGTGCCCACTTGCCTTCTTTTCACGCAAGCTGCAACCCGCCGAAACAAGGTATAGTGCTTTTGGACGGGAATTGCTTGCTATGTACCTTGCTGTTCGCCATTTTCGGTACTTTTTGGAAGGACGGGAGTTCCACATCCTGACCGACCACAAAGCGATCACTTTCGCAATGGCTTCACGGCATGAGCGTCACTATCCCCCGTGAAGCTCGTCATCTTGAATTCGTTTCCCAGTTTACGACAGACATACGTCACATCTCCGGAGTGGATAATTTCACCGCGGATGCTCTTTCTCGGATTGAAATTAATGCTCTTTCCCCCATTCCTGACATTGATTACGCAGCCATGGCCACGTGCCAGGAGCAAGACAATATCGATCTTCAGCAGGACTCTTCTCTACAGCTGCAGTGGCTCAATCTTCCGGGCATAGAGAAGAGACTCTTGTGTGACACTTCAACAGGCCACCCTCGCCCTTTCGTTCCAAATTCTCTGCGAAAGGCAGTCTTCTGCAATCTCCACTCGCTTTCACACCCTGGCGTCGAGGCTTCACGCAAACTGGTAACAGCTCGTTTTGTGTGGCCTAAAGTTAACGCCGATGTAGCGAATTGGGTCCGCGCCTGCATGGCTTGTCAACGCTCTAAGGTGCAAAGACACACTAAAGCTCCCTTGGGCTCCTTCTTGCCCCCTGGTCAACGTTTTGAAAGAGTTCACATCGACATTGTTGGACCTCTTCCACCTTCTCATGGCATGCGATATATCCTCACCTGTATCGATCGGTTCACTCGTTGGACTGAAGCTATCCCTCTCTCTGTGGCCACTGCCGAATCTATAGCTAAAGCCTTCTTGTTTCATTGGATCTCTCGGTTCGGAATTCCTCTCTCGGTCACGACGGATCGAGGTCGCGTTTTCGAATCCTTCCTCTGGAAAGATTTGATGCGCTTGCTGGGTTCTGAAGATCCATACCACCAGCTTCCATCCTATCTCGAACGGGATTTGTGAGAGTTCCACAAAATCCATATATATATTATATATTATATTATTATTATCTTATAGGTTATGATGAAATATGATGATGATATTAGAGATAGATGATATATGATATAAATGATTATTCATTACAGTGATCATGTTGTTCTTTATAGTTGATATATATGTATTCTTCTTATATATTTATTATCCATAGTTTATGTGATTATATATTATATTGATTCTGTTCTTATTATGATTATAGTAGATACTAGAGATTATCATGATGAAGAGTTATCTTATTATAAATCATGTGTGATTATTCTTATGATGATATGCTTTATTATTA
>JABUQX010063887.1:17500-20000 GCA_015478945.1 Trachelipus rathkii
AATAAATAAAATAAATATTATAAATAAATACTACTTACTCTATATAAATATATCCCATAATATATATATTATCATAATATATATATATATAATATATTATATATATATACTATATATATATTAATATATTATAATACACTATATATATATATATTAATATATATATCTATTATATACTATATATTAGTTAACTATACATATATCCATATCATATACTTATATATAATATATATAGTATATATATATATCAATATATAATATATAATACATATAAACTATATATATATTATCATATATATATATATATATAGATATATATATATAAATCATATATATATATTATGTGACTGGGTGAGAGAGGGACATGTGGTGGAATGTAATTTAATAGGGTAACTTTGATCTTCTTGCTGTAACTACAGCAAAGATTGAGGAAATGGGTAAGACGAGTGCTGTGGGGTTAAATGTGTGTGTTGGGGTGGTAAGGAATGAAAGAAGTGGGAAAAATTAGTAGCGATTCTAATGAGTGACCATTGGCACAGAATTTTGGTAGATTTTGCCATTGTGAGTGTCATAAAAACAATTGCTAGTTTTAAGTTCAAGAAGATTCAGGTATGTGTGGTTTTAGCATATGGTCCATCTGAGGAAGATGTTGAGGAGAGTGAAGCTTTTTGGAACAATCTGAATGATGTTTTGGGTGGGGTCAGTGGGGCTGAAGATTGATTGTGTTGGGCAACATGAATGTTTGGATAGAGGTTATGGAAAGAGAGATAGTGTAGTAGGTGCCTTTGGGGTTTGGGGAGGAGATGAGAATGTTAGAAAGGTGAATGATTTCCTTGAAGCGAGAGGTATGTGTAATTAATACATTTTTCAAACACAAAATTATCCCCAAGTGTAGGAGAGTTAGTGTAGGTAGAGATGCGAAAAGAATGATTGAGTTTGTGCTAGTGAATAAGAATATGTTGAAGTTTGTTTGAATTTTAAATCAGTGAGTAAGGGAGTTGGGAATATTGTTATCAGATCATTATGTTGTCTCACGTAAAATTAAGTTATTGGGGACATAGATGGAGAAAAAAGAAAATTAGAAAGGAAGTGGGAAGAATTAGAAGTAAAACGTTAAATAATTATTTATTTATAAACAGAGACATAAGAAGTATGTGAGAGCTCTAGTAAATAAATCAGTTGAGTCTTAACAAGATAAAAATGCGCAAATCTGGAACCGCTTGTTAATACTGCAAGAAAAGTATGTGAGTGTGCTAAAGTTGGAAGTAAGAATTTCAATAATGAGTGGTGGCTTGAAGAATTAGTTAATCTGTGGAAAAAGATGTTATCCCATGCATATTGAGCAGGCAGTCATTGTTCTGATTGATAAACTAATAAAAGAATATGAAAAAAATCAAAAATGTCCAAAAGAAGAGTTTAAAAAAAATTAGATTCTGTATTTGACATTTACAAAGCCAGAAGGGCACTGGTTGTAAGACCAGCAACTTTATAAACAACAGATTGAATCTGAAGAAAAATAGGCTATGCAACACAAAAACATTCTCCAATTTCATCAATTCATCTATCAAAAAGGCAGAGATGCACTCATAGAGAAAATGAAAGTGTGTCACATGATTTATTAGGTGACAATTCAAGCACCTCCATCATAAATTCTGATACCAGTTCTGATTTATGAATCTTCCTCTAAAACAAATCAAAGATTTTCTACTGCTGTGCCTACCAAATTAGTTACTAAACTATCAGTTTCAACTCATAAGGCATCAAAAGTTTGCCAAAGTCTTGCAAAAAGTGGGATAGATCTGCCAATTCCTACCCAGTCTGGCATATTCAAACGTATGATTTGATGAGCTGAAGAGCAAAAATTGAAAATAACAAATATTCTTAGAGAAGAAAAAGATTATTGCTAGCATTTTGATGGTAAAAAGCTGACAGAAGGACAAGGAAAAGTAAAGAATAAAGAGGAGTATAAAGTAGTATCTCTTCAAAGTCTCATGAGAGAAATCAGATTAGGGGCAGTAAGATGTGAAAGTAGATCTGCTGAAAATATATTTAAAGGAATAGCTAGTATTCTTGATGACTCTGCAGCATGGTCTAGCATTAAAAATAATTTGTGATATTGCAGCTATAAACTCTGGTCATATTAATAGAGTTGTAGTTAAGATACAGCAGAAAATATGACACATGGGTATGAATGCACCTCAGCATATATACAGTAGGTTGTCAACACCACATTTTGGACAGATTATTAAAACATGTTCTTGACTTTTATCTTAATATGCATACCACAAGTCCTAATTTGAATTATAAATTTATAGATGAAATAACTGAAAGGTATGAGGGTCTTAAAAGAATCGAATGCTTCTGAAGCAGAGATGCCTGTAGTGGACAATCCTGGATGAAGGGATGATTTCTGGTTCCTTTATATTTTATGCTGTACATTTCAAAAATATAAAGAAAATGATAAATTACCAAAAATAATTTGGTGATCTCTACCATATAT
>JABUQX010063887.1:22500-36896 GCA_015478945.1 Trachelipus rathkii
AGTATTTTATTTATCCTTAATAATAATTGAATAAATTTGCAGATTCAATGTTATTTACATAACAGTATATAAACATATTTTATTGACTAGTTAATTAGATAGTGATATTTATTACATTACAGTACAGTACTCTACATATCTTTAAAACGAAGAAAAGAGATTTTTTATTTTTTTTATAATGAAAAAATATACAATGTACAAACTTTTAAAAATTGGAAATAAAATTATTATTGTAAATTTAATTGTATTGCCCTGGGGACTGTAATATAAAATTTTAAAGTTTAGCCATTGAGCACAAAAATAGTTTCTTTCAAATTGTAAATGAAGTTGAAGGTGTAAGAGATGAAGGCAGTCCAGAATCTGTAGGTTGTATTGGCTGCTTTTTTGAGAAATACATCGTAATCGGTAATTGACGTTTTTGCCTTTTTAGCTCACCAAATATTTCTTTTTTTTTCTTTTCATTTCATTATCCTTAACATATGTATGTTTTATTTTTTTTATTTTATTTTTTGAAAATTTAATTTTTTCGCTTAAGCTAGTTCGCTTATGTATTAAAGAATTTTAATTTTATTTTTTGTAATTTTGTAATTTTAATTTTTCTTTATTATCTTTTTGCCAACCGCGGTATAGCAAGATCGCGTTCTATAAGACCGCGTTCCAAGAGGGACGACTGTATGTGAACAAATATCATGATAAAATGACCTTCGACTCTATAGGTTCAGGAATTTTAAATGTATATATAATTTTTGCATATATATTTATTATATATATATATATATATATATATTATATATATATATATATATTATATATTATATATATATATATATATATATATATATATTATCCTAAAGATCACCCCGACCGACACTACTGTTTAATATCTGAGTACTCTAATTTTATTTATTTCTTTATTAAAAATGACTTGAAACAACATTGATGAATTTACTTATTATGTAGATGAAATATACTTATCATTAATTAGGTAATAGCTAGGAAAAATTATAATTTAGAAAAAAAGTGGTCTAAAAAAAAAAAAAAAAAAAAAAAAAATAAGATTTTTTTATTTAAAAAAAAAAATACTGTAAAAAAAATCAAGTTTATTAAATATATTTGATTTTTTATGTGCCAATCCTGCTCTAGAATCTAGACCTGGAGATAAATAAAATTTGTCAGCGTTATTATTATTTATAATTATATTATTATTATTATTATTATTATTATTATTATTATTATTATTATTATTATTATTATTATTATTTTATTATGTATTATAGGAAATTAACTTTAAAGTAGAAACTTCTATTACAAAACAAAATATTAACTGAACTGTTAAAGCAAAAAACAAGAAGTTTCCATAATTTTCTTACTTAAAATGGAATTTATTTGAATTTTGAAAATGTTTGGTGTAGGAAAATAACGTTCTCTCCATGTTATGGAGTAAACTTTCATCTCTTATCCTCAAACCACGTTACCGCTTCCTGAAAAGAGATTTTTTAAACTTGGAAGAACCCATAGGACACTTTAATATAAGTGGCGTTTCAGGAGGCCCGACTGCAAGCCCAGGCGGGCACACGGGGGCGCACATGCATCGTTTCCAGAGCCCGTTTGCGCCCTTCTACGTCACGTAGACGTCACAGTCAGGCGCCCGTTGTTAAATCCTGATTTCGGGGAATTAATAAACGGGCGGACTGCGGGGAAGAATACTTTGTTTACAAACAAATCTTTTAACAGAACATGTGTGTCGGAAATCGCTTGCCAAAATTTTTTAATATTTTCAGTAAACCTTTTTATTTTTATTTAAAAGAATTTTAACTTGATATATAGTATTTCATTTCAAATAGATTACATATAAGTATAAGAAGTCATGGGCGTAGCAGGATTTCATTTAGGAGGTGGCAAAGGTGGAGTGATATATTATATATATATATATATATATATATATATATATATATAATATATATTATATATAAATATATATTATATATATATATATATATATATATATTTTATATAATAATATATAATATTTATAATACGTTTGTAATTAATAATTTCTACTTCATTCCTGTAGGACCTGTGATAGATCTTTTTTCAGTTTTTCCACTTATAAACCCTTAAAAACGTCGTTCTGGCAAAATATAAAAAAGGTTTCATTTTTTTATTTTGCCAAGATTAGGGAGGGCAATTGCCCCCGCCCCCGGTGTATACGCCCATTATATAAGAGTATTGTTTACAAATGCCAGCTGATCCGACGGGCGCGCTCGGCCTTTTCAGGTACTCAAATTTCCTGTTCTCTGATTTGGTTAATGTAATTTTTTCAATTCGAAGCGTTTCCGAGTCGATTTTGCACACGGGCTGCACTCGGGCTTCTGGGAAAACGCAGCTATAGTATATTCCTTTTTTCTTCATAAATTTATTGATGCCGCTTATCCAAATTTTGTGGCTTGCAGAACAAGAGCCACAGTATGGATTATGACAAGATGACAAGATACTTCTAGGAGAGACTCCACTTGTTAATCAGAAAAGTTTTAAGTAGAAAATAGATGCGTTTCCAGAAGCCCGAGTGCAGCCCGTGTGCAAAATCGACTCGGAAACGCTTCGAATTCAGAAAAAAAGTACATTAACCAATCAGAGAACAGGAAATTTTAGTACTTGGAAACGGCCGAGCGCGCCCTTCGGATCAGCTGGCAATTGTAAACAATACTTTATTCTTATATGTATCTTTTTTATGAAATGATACGATATATTAATATCCTTAATATTAAAAGTTAACTAAATATTAAAAAATTTTGGCAAAGGCCATTTCCACACATGTTTTGTAAGAGATTTTGTTTGTAAACAAGTATTCTTCTGCGCAGCCCGCCCGTTTATTAATTCTCGAAATCGAGGTTTTAACAACGGGCGCCTGACTCGTGACGTTTACGTGACGTAGAAGTGCGCCAAACGGGCTCTGGAAACGATGCATGTGTGGCCCGGCACCCGGGCTGCAGTCGGGCTTCTGGAACGCAGCTTATGTAGGTGTAGCTGAAGTTGAAAAGTTCCGGTTCCGGCGGAACTAACCGAAGTTCCGGAAGTCCGGTTCCGGCCGGAACCAAAAAAATTCTGGTTCCGGTACATCCCTAATATATATATATATATATACTGTATATATATGTAGGCCTATATAGGCAGCGATATGGCCTCTGCAGACTTCGTGATGCAGGAGCCTTCACCAGAGATCCTCATGCGAGAATAAAAATAAATCCTTAGCATGGTTGGCATTTAAAAAAACTCACCCAAAAAATGATTAAAAAAAAAAGCCCAACTACTAAAAACCAAAAAAGCCCAGCTGCAATTTTTATATATATATATATATTTTTTTTAATTTTAGCTACTATTTTTAACAATATGAGATCTTTTTACAAATTACTAACTAATTTTAACATTTTAGCATCTGAACCATGTCAGCCAAAGGGGACTTTCCAAAAAAATTCACAAAATTTAACTTTTAGTTCTGATTATTTTTACTGTATATAATAAGTCTTTAAAGATGTTAGAGATTTTGGCTGTGTTTTTTGCAGACATTAGATGGCATTTATTGTGAGACATGTTGGATTTTTAGCAAAACTCTTGAAACTGTAACCTGGTACAATGGAAGTATACTTGATTGGCAAGGCCTGGGTAAGAAAATAAAAATCCATAAACCTACCAGCGTCCATTTTCAAGCTTGTATCAAATATGCTACTTAGGAAAGAAACAAAACCATTGGCAAACAAATTTCAGATGAATGCAGAAGATGGGAAGATCTTTTTACAAGAATTGTTGATATTGTTCCCCCAATGGTCTTGTGTTAGGAACATTAGGAATATAGACAGTAAGAAGCCACATGGGCCTATCGAGACTGTCACAGTCAACCCACTAACCAAACATGCTCATGCAAATCCACAAAGCACCCTAGGGCTTGTCAAATTACTGTAACTAAAAATCCACCAATTTGGCTTAGTCAAAAATAATGATATATATATGATACCCAAACCATCCACATGCATTAATAACTAAGTTATGGTCACACATGCAGTCTAACATTAAAAACTACTGTAACTAAAAACCCGCCAATCAGGCTTCATCTAAATATATTATATGATACCCAACCCATCCATATACCTATCCAACCCTTTCTTAAATATTGCAATCGAGTCACACTCAACAACCTCCTGTGGCAGACCATTCCAAAATTTAACAACCCTATTATGGCTGCTTACTTTCTTATATCAAGATGGCTGCTTCTTCTTAATTTCTTATTATGCCCCCTGGTCACCTGTCCATGCTCTACTATGAAAAATTTATTGGTCTCTGTATTATTAATAGATGTAAATATTTTGTAGACTTGTATCATGTCCCCTCTGAGAAATCGCTTTTCTACAGAAAACATTCCTAACTCCTTCAGCCTCTCCTCATAGCTCTTACCCTCAAACCCAGAAATCATCCTTGTTGCCCTATGTTGCACTCTCTCTAGCATATCTAAGTCTTTCTTTAAATAAGGGGCCCAAACTTGTGCACAATACTCTATTACTGGCCTAACATAGCTATTATACAGTTTACTTATTACTTCCTTGCTCTGTAAACAACATTGCGATTTATATGCCCAAGCATCTTTATTTAGCTTTATTCCTTGCTCCAAACACTGATTAGCTACTTTTAAATTTACTGCTCTATATCACATCTAAATCTTTTTCTTTGGTCCACAGACTCAAGCCAATCCCCATTCATATTGTAGTTAAAACTTTTATTTGAGTAACCTAGGTGAAGAACCTTACACTTTTTACTATTAAAATTCATTTGCCACTTATCTGCCCACCCAAGAAGTTTATCAAGATCATTTTGAATCTTTATACATGCCTTCACTATTCCTAACTGTGTGCACCTTTGGTATCATCTGCAAACTTAGAACCTTGCATTTAAGTTTCCTGGTCTAAATCATTTACATATATGAGAAACAATAGTGGCCAGCACTGAACCCTGTGGGGACACCACTCTTCACTATTTCCCATGATGATTTATTACCATTTAGTTGTACACAGTTTCTATTTCGCAACCACTCTTTAATCCAACCATGTTACCACTATCCACCTATACCACATTGCAATAACTTCTTCATTAGCCTTATGTGGGGAACCTTATCAAAAGCTTTGCTAAAGTCTAAATATATACGGTAATATCAACTGGATCTCCTCGCTCAATGCAGTCATGTAATGTTTCCATAAATTCTAAAAGGTTTGTCTGACATGACCTACCCTTTTTGAAACCGTGCTGGGAGTATTACAATACCTTGTTATCTTCTAAATATTTCTTCTATTATGACCTTTACAGTAACTTTTACCAGAAACCTTACAACCAGGAAAGATGTTAAGCTAACTGGCCTATAATTTCCAAATCTTCCCTTACTACCATTCTTATAAATAAGGCAAAACATATGCAGTTTTCCAGTCATCTGATACCTCACCAAATGTTATGGATCGCTTAAAAATAAAATACAGTGCCTTTGCAATGCGTTTATTACCCTCTTTCAGAATCTAACTAATATACCATCAGGGCTGCAGCTTTACTTGGATCTCAATATGGTCTAATAAACGTTAATATCTTTTACGTCAAATTCAAATTCTTTAAGTCTATTTGTTAATGCATACAAGAAACTATTAGTCTCCAAACTATTATCTATCTAAATCTTTCCTCAGTAAAACACTTGAAGCAAAATAAGCATTGAAAATGTTGACCAACTTCCTTATCTGAAAAACTCACTAAATTTTCATCTATTTTATGCACAGCCCCTATTCTTCCTTTTAAATTTATAAAAGCTAAAAATTTCTTCAGGTTCTCATTACTATTCCCTTCCTAAATTAATTTCTGCCTCTCTCTTTGCCTTTCTTATTGACTGGTTAAGTTCGTTTTCTATTTTTTCCTATAATTTTCTAAATCATCCTTCCCTATTACTACCCTTGAATATTTAAAAAATCTATGCTTTTCATTGATTTTAATCTCTTATCTCTCTATTCCCACCAAACAGGTTTCTCTTCGCCACCCTAATGGCGTATCTTTAAAACATACTGACTGAATATTTATTAAAATTGTGCTTAAAATGTTCCCACATAAAAACAGTTTGGTCTTTAAACTCTTTATCCCAGTCAGTTGTACTAAGCATGTCTCGAAATTTGGTCAAAATCGCCATTTCGGAAACCTAAGATCTTTTCCTTATTAACTTGCAATTTGGGCCCAGATATCACATTCATATTAAATCTAATTATATTGGGGTCACTAAGTCCTAAATTTTCCTCAACTCTAATCTCACCCACCATACTTTCATCGTTAGTTAATATTAAGTCTAATAGTGCATCGTGTCTTGTGGGTTCTTGGGCCATCTGGCTCAAAAAGTTATCTAGTATACAATTTATGAAGGCAGAACTACTATGGTCCATATTAGACAAGGAATCCCAATGAATGCCCAGAAAATTAAAATCCCCCATTATGACAATACCTTTTTCTTTACTGTGGCATGCTGTCTCAATTTCTTTCACAATTTCCGCGTCTAATTCTTGACTCTGGCCAGGAGGTCTATAAAATGCCCCTATTCTATACAGCTCTAACAAGATAGTGGTACATGAAGCTCTATCAATTAGGAATTATCTTGATAAATTTGAATTTGTACTTTTGCTAAAACTTGAAAGCAAAGTGCTTGAAATTATTAATATTGCATCAAAATGCTTGCAGGAATAGCTAACCTCGACAAAGCATGTTCTTTTTTCATATATATAATATTATATATATATATATATATTATATATATATATATATATATATACTATATATTATATATATAGATTATATAGTAGATTATGTAATGTATAATATAAATATATTTATTATATCATAAATTTTTTTTTTTTTTTACAGAGAATAAACACCATCCACTCACGGGCAGAGCCCTAATCAAGGAGGAGGTGTACTCCACTTAACGTCCGAGCAGGACAAAGCCAAGCCCAAGGAGAGAATAGCTTACAGCATTCTCTCACCCGACCAGTTGCGAACCTGGGACCCTCGCTTTGTGGGCGAGTGCTCAAACACTGAGCTATCGGGCGCTTTTTTATATAAATTAATAATAATTTAAAAAATATTTATATATATAATATACATATTAAATACATAATACATAACCTAAATACATATATATACATTACACAATATATATATATAATATATATATATTATATATATATATATATATAATATATATATATATATATATATATATTATATATATTATAATATATATATATATATATAATTATATACTATAGTATATATATATAACAAATATAATATCACTTCTTTTATCTATACTATCGCTATCATTACTATCATTTATACTACATATCAATATCACTGCCACTATGTTTTAATATTAATATTGTTATGCCTACACAATATTTCACAATATATTATTAATATATTTATATACTATTCACTGATATTAAAAATTTCATTAACTAATATTACACTGTATTTATTATTATCTTTATCACCACAATCACTGTTATTACTATTAGTATGGTTTGCATATATATTTCACTATAATTAATATTATTACCACTATTCACCATATTAAAAATTTCATTAACATTATTATTATTTATCCTTATCACCAAAATCACTGTTATTACTATTAGTATGTTTAACTTTAAATTCACCACCATCCGCGGAAAGATAAATGTCTGCATAGAAGGGGTTGCCAGCCCCTTGCTACCAGGTGGCAAGAGAATTTGGGAAAATTATTCATTATGACTCGACGATTATATATATATATAATATATTATATATTATATATATATATAATTATATATATATATATATATATAATATATATATATATATATATATATATATATAGCGTCGGGCGGGGGTCAGGCCCGCCTCTTTAGGAGGGGTGATTCGGTCCACTCTAAATAAATAAAAAATAATAAAAAAATAAAAAACAAAATTTCAAGAGCCCTGAGATTGAGAGAAGTTTTATTTAGCATCATATTTAATTCTAGAAGTTTTCTATATTTTTAAAAAAAATGTTTAGAAATTAGGGTACAAAATTTCCTTTAATAGAACTTCACTTTTGAAAAATGGGAGTTTTTTTAACTTTCGTTATAAAATGAAAAATTGTGGATTGATTTTTAATTATTTTTTCAGTGATACACTCGAGTATGTTTAGCTTTTAAACTGGCAAAGTAAATTTTTGATCCAAGCAGTATTAGTGGCAAAAAAAACGGGGCCTACTTGGTCCGATTCACCCCGCCGTAAAAATTGATGGAGGGGTGGCTCGCGACCACCATTGTTTTTCGTATTTTACGCTATTATTATGACATTTTTATTACGTATAATTAATTTAAATGTTAATTAAAAAGTTACTTATATTAGGATGAAAATTTTTTTTAAAAAATGAATTTTAATAAAAAAACGAGTTCAAAAAAGTGTCAAAATTTTTGGACGGAGAGGGGTGAATCGGACACCTATTTATATTCGTATTTTATTTATCATTATTGACATTTTTTATTACTGATTACGAATTTTAAATATGATAAATAATTATTATATTAAGTAAAAATAACATATAAAATTGAAAATTATACGTAAAAG
The DNA here is from genome assembly GCA_015478945.1 of Trachelipus rathkii. NCBI lineage: Eukaryota > Metazoa > Arthropoda > Malacostraca > Isopoda > Trachelipodidae > Trachelipus > Trachelipus rathkii. Next base: position 31,162 of record JABUQX010063887.1, read on the forward strand.
AGGAATTTAAACAGATGTTCCGAGTCACCCCTCAATGGTGGCCGCTTCACCCCTTCCACGGTCGGGCTGACTCGGCGTTATTCAAACTTTAATTAAACTTTTATTAGTGAATTACAATTATTATTTTTTTGTGTGCTTTGCCCGACTATTTTGTATTTTGATTTTACAAAAAAAAAAAATTCCAAAAAGGGCATTAGGGGAGAGTCGGGAGACCAAGTTATACCTAAAGTGGGGTCCACGTCACCCCGCCCGACGCATATATATATATATATATATATATATATAATATATATATATATATATATTATATATATATATATATATATATATATATATATATATATATATATATTATCTATATTATTTTTTTTATATTTATATAGTCATATTATTATTATATATATTCATATTGAAATGGTTCATTATTTTATTTTATTTTCTTTAAATTAAATTAAAAAAAAAAGTTTTTTGCAAACTTTTTAAAAGATTGCTTTTTATACTATGGTTTTTTGAAACATTGGTTGACTATATTCTTCCATTCCCTCACCCTTTGCATAGGCCTAGTCGGGGCATTCTGGTCAGTTCGTGTATAAGAAAAGCTTATGAGAGTTTGTAAAACTTTGAGAGACTAAGTTTTTCTTAAAGACGTCACCCATTTTTGTTTTTTTTTTATTCTTTATTAAACTTTTTTTTAAAACCTATGCTGTGATTTTTATAATAATCGGTGATGGAGCAGTTCTGCCCAACTATTACCAACATTCCTTATAAATAGGCCTATATCATAATTATGGTAATTTTTTATTAACAATATATGGCAGGGTTGCTTCATACCCATCTCAAAACCGATTAGTTTTAAAAATATATAATTTTTTAGATTAAACTATACTCAACTATTACCATAAAGGACAATAAAGTATGATGATAGCCCTATTAAATAATAATTACTGAATAATTATTATTATTATTATTATTCAATTATTGAAAATAATTCAGTAATAATCGTGTATAACATTCTAAAAAAAATTTTTATTTTTTTTAAAATCACTCAATGTTTTGATATTCCTATAAGCAATGTTGCCAAATATTAATAAAAAATTGGCAAATTTACGATATTTTTATAAGCATTATTCTTTTTCATACAGTATATCGTTTTATATAATCAGTAAGGTTATGGTTTGGTTAATTAGATATATACATTTACTGTGCATAATTAACAAAACTTATCATAACCTAAACTTAATGGGTTCTAAAACGAATTTAAACACAAAAAAAATAATTTTTGGTAGATTGATTAAATTTATATACGAGAGGTTTGGCACCACTGCTTTAATACTTATACATAAGGCAAAAAATATATACCCTAAATATAAAAAAAAAAAAAAAAATTTGATCAGAAAAAAATATAAATTTTGTCAGAATCTGTTGAACTCGACTATTACCAATAATTTATTCGTTTTATCAATGTATCTAGACTCGTCAGAAATCAATCAACTATTGACTGTTCTCATTTCGATAATAGTAGTATAGAACGTCTTCACTGCTGATTTTTATAAAAATCGGTGGATACGCTCTAAAAAAATAATGAATAAAAAAAATGAAAATGACTGACATCTTTAGGAAAAAAGTTACAGTCTTTTAAAGTTTATTAAAACTCCCATAGACTTTTCATTTATGATCCATCCATGTTAGGTCTCATTTGAGTCCCTCTAGTTCAGGGTATAATATGTTTGTTAAATATACATAGAGTAAATCTATGTATACTTAACAAATCGTATCATAACCTAAACTAGGATGGTCCTAAAATGAACACGAGGCCCGTTAATTTTTTTTATAAACCTATGAGAAAATTTTTAACTTTGAGGGGTTGTAACTTTTTTTCCTAAAGACCTAAATCATTTTTGTTTATTTTTTTTATTCTTCATTATTTTTTTGTCTATCCTGTGATTTTAATTTTTTTTTTTTTATAAGCCTATGGGAAAATTCCAAACTTTGAGAGGATGCAACTTTTTTTCCTAAAGACGTCAGTCATTTTCATTTTTTTTACTCTTCATTATTTTCTTTAGAATGTATCATGTGATCTCTATAAAAATCCGGGGCGTAAAATACTATAACCCTTATTTCTTACTGGAACTCTACAATTACCTAACTAAATGCGAGGTTACCGACCTAACCTCTAGAGAATTACCACATATTTTGTTTCATGTAAGTTTCATAAATATCAATGCGGTGCTCGCTTAATATTTTAAACTTACACCAACAAAGCCTAAAAACCAAGAGGTAGCATAATTAAGACAAGAGCTGAATAGACCTAAGTATACCACTCACGAGAAATTAAGCAAGTCTCTGCTAGATATGGAATCACATTACAAGCCACATGTTAAGTATCTAGACAATGTAAGTACTATACACCATATAAAAAAACAATGCACACAATTTTGTCGTGAATCAAACACTCAAACCAACCAGCGTGAGAACAATCTCACATGAAGATCTGACAAAAAGTCCGGCCTAGGGACTTTGGGAGCATATAGACCTAGGCCATTAAATCTTGCAGGCTGAAGCTAAAAACCATAGTAGCCAACTTTGGAGCTATGATTTTGGGGTAAACTTTTTTTCAACTTTACTTCATCTGGTTGGACATCAGCGCCAGTATAAATATAATTAAAATTATAGTATGTCAATCAAATGCTATAATTTTCGAACAATTTTGTGTGCGCTTGCGTGGTGGGAGCGTGTACCTTTTCGAGACCAAATTTCCCGCCAAAAAGTAAAACAGATATAATATGACTAAACAAGAGCTGCGTTTCCCGAAGCCCGACTGCAGCCCGGGCGGGCACACAGGCGCATATGCATCGTTTCCCGAGCCCGTTTGCGCACTTCTACGTCATGTAAACGTCACAGTCAGGCGCCCGTTGTTAAATCCTTGAATTCGGGAATTAGTAAACGGGCGGGCTGCGGAAAGGATACTTTGTTTACAAACAAATTTCTTTACAAAACATGTGTCGGAAATGGCTTGCCAAAATTTTTTTAATATTTTAGTTAACTTTTATATTAAGGATACTAATATATCGTATTATTTCATAAAATAGATATATATAAGTATAAGAGTATTGTTTACAATTGTCAGCTGATCCGACGGGCGCGCTCGGCCGTTTCCAGGTACTCAAATTTCCTGTTCTCTGATTGGTTAATGTAATTTTTTTCAATTCGAAGCGTTTCTGAGTCGATTTTGCACACGGGCTGCACTCGGTCTTCGGGAAACGCAGCTAAGGGCATATATGGGCTGTGCCCCTACCGCTTACACCCCCCCCCCTTCGGGGTACCCCGAGGTGGGTTTTCATGCATCTCTCTGGGAGTGATCTCCAAGTAGTGGGGCTCGTCGCTGAAAATTGTTCGGTTATGTATCGTAAAGATTGAGATTATGTTGATGAGTGAGAGCATTCGTGAGAGCTTTTGTTTAAACATGAAGGTAACCCTAATGATAAGTCTCCCGTGTAAGCCTAACGAATCGAAGGTATTGCGTAATGTTTCGAAAGGTAGGAAAGGTTAAGTTTTATGGATGATGCTAGTTACTTATCGTTGATGAGCAAAGAACTTTGTTAATGAAAACTGTTTATTCGTAAGTTAGGTATGTTATGTTTTTAGTTTCAATTAGCAATTATTAGTTTGTCGGTGTGATAGCGTTGAATGAAACATGAAATACAAATACAAACATAAAAACGAATGGGGCGTAAGGCCTAAAAGTGACCGTACAAATGTAAACAGGTTTAACCTTCCTGTTAGGCTTGTGTTTGTAGCCTTAATTTTATATTATCTTTTCTCCTGAGCCTTATTTTAGCGTCATAATCGTTGTGGCTTTGAAAGCTTTTGGAGGTTGTGTTCTGTTTAAAAAGTGTTCTATTTTCATTAAGTGTGCATCATGTTACGTCTTGACAGATATACCTCTATACAAGACATTATACAGTGGGCAATCATGATCTCTGGGTGTTGGGTTTCAATCTTATATAAAAGAAACCCCAATGGTTCTGATTTTTTCACGTGTATTAATCAATCTGTATACTATAGTAACAAACGTATTTTTATGAGTAAAGACGAACTACTCTATATATGTCACCACGCTGCAGAATGGGTCAAGGAGAACTCTAAGTCTACCGAAGTTTTAGACTCATCGAAAACGATTATTAACAGAGGAGGGTGTCACGAAAGAAACCACCTTACTATCTCTTTTTCTAGGTATATAACTTCACACCGAATGGAAGTTCGAGTATGGAAGATGTGTAATGAAACAGGCGTATTTGAACCTACGGCTTGTAGAATCTATATTTCTGGATTACCACAGATAAAATATCTGTCGGAGGTTTGTAGGAGGGTAATAGCTCAAACTAAGAAATCGGAAATGCTGTCTAATTATGTAACTGTTGCACATTACATGTTATACCAGGAATATTACACATTCAAGAAAATGCTGGTTGATGATTCTGAGACTATCATTGAACGCTTCTTAAATTCTATAGATGTACAGAAATTCGTCTATCTATTTAGAAAACAATGGACTTAAAATGTTTACGGTGAGGATGTTTCTAGTAAACATATTTTAGTGTCTGAACGTGAACTTCTTACATATGTACTCCATGATGGTGTTGACGAAGTGAAAAAATACCTTAGGTAGCCTATAACGATGAAAATGACTGGTTTTTGTGTAAAGATTTAGCGTTTTAAGATCTTAAGTCATAGTAAAAACGATATGTGTGTGATGAACATTGATATATATATATATATATATATATATATATATATATATATATATATTATATATATATTATATATTATATTATATATTACTATATATATATATATATAATACTATATATATATAATATATAATATATATATATCTGTCACAATTGTTTTTATTTTATTATTACAACTTTTTTTTTTTTGTCTAAGCTCGTTACGTTCAATTTGACTGTATAGTTTTCCTTTGTATACATACATCACCCTATCACCCTAGTAAACATGTTTATTGTTATCCTTGTTGTCTAGCGAGATTACATGCTCTTTTGAACTGATATGGTTCGTTCGTGCGTCGTATTCTTGTTTACTTTCTTCTGATTATTTGAAAGAAAGAATCTCATTACATTTGAGGATTGTTATTCACTCGATTTTCATTCAGTAGGACATTTTTCGCTGTGCTAGTATGATGACATCTCCCCGCACCTCTACGCTTGTTGTTGATATTTTACGAGGTCTTCTTTTCCCAACGAAAGTGTGTCATTTATATTTTATTCGTAAACTGAATGGAGGACCAATACACTTGTTGTAATCAGCCAGAGGTGCAATAATAGGACCCTTATTCATTTATGTTTGAAAGAAATTTCATCAAGATATCGACATCGCGCAGCATGGGTGAAGATAAGTGTGTTCATCTGATTGTAACGACACGTAGTGAAATATCTAGGCTGGGGATCCAGTGTGCTGCAAATCTCAACCCTCCTCAATACTCCATATCCACTCACCGGTATACGCTACTCGATCGCTAACATATTTGACTCTCACCTTGCATGCACGCCATAACTATGGGAAGCCTATCGATTGCGCGCGACTTCTGGCGTACATGTATCAGGTTCACAGTTCCGTACTCCAGTATTGTATGTGATATAATATTACAGCAATTGATTTAAATAAAAAAACGACATTAACATCAATCTAACGATGTTTGACCTACTATTTCTCTC
>JABUQX010063888.1:0-37500 GCA_015478945.1 Trachelipus rathkii
TACATATATATAATAATAAAGAAAACTTTGTCATAAAAGGCTTTACTCACGTCACTGTGCAACATTAATTTATATATACCGATTCTTTAACACCGGGGTAATCAGACTATCTATATACTAGAACCTTTCTGGAAGGTACTTATATTTGCTCTCGTATCCACCACTCGTATTCATATCCACATAAATAGGTTATGGCCTACCTACCCATCAATATTAACAATCTGCTTTCTTGTAATGGATAAGTAAAACGAAATAGATCTAAATTGAGCAATTTCAAAAAGTATCTTTGATTAATAAATTAAAATTAACATGTAAAATTTATACCTTTTATATTAGACCCTTATTAATTTAATACCTAATTTTTATATTATTTAATCTAATAATATATAATTATATATATATATTAATATATATTAATATATATATATATATTATATATATAATATCCTTAATATATATATATTCATATTCACCTCTCATACCTATATATTAATTATATAATCTTTATATAATATTTATATACCGTACCTAATTTGATTATTACCCATACATTAATATATATTATCTTATATAAAATATTACTATTATATATATTTAATTATAGTTAATTAATTATATTAATTATATTACTATATTTAACTATATAAATATATAGTCTACTATATTAATAAAGGAAGTATATTAATAAAGATTTAAAACCTAGACTATCTAGATCTAAACTTTTATATTTATTATATATATACATATTATATACACACTATATTATATCCCTACCATATACTAATATATATAATTACATCCGCTCACCGCACCCGGGTACCAACTATACCACTATATTCACTATATATATATACATCCACCCTAGATATATATCCACGCCTTCCTCTATATATTATATACCTCTATAATATACCCTCACCAATAAATATATATAATACTAGATATATATATATATATACCCCCATATAGGTATTAATAAATGATAACCCGTATTGTGGGTCTATATATATATTATTATATATTATTATATATATTATATTATATTTATATTATTATATTATAACTATAGTATATATAATATAATATATATATATATATATATAGACTATATATATATGTATATATATATATATCTTATTAATATTTATTTTATATATTATATTATTATATATATAGATTTATATATATATATTATATATATATATATATATATATATATATATATAATATATAATATAATACAATAATGGTCATAATGTGTGTGTGTGTGTGTGTATGATTGATATGTACAAATAATCTATTTATATAATATATACTTAACATAAATATACTCTCACACTCATTAGGGTATATATTTAATATAATATTATATAACATATATGATATATATACTATATATATATTACTATATTATAGGTATATCATTATATACTACTATATTTCTACCTTATACTTTTCTCATTCTATAAAGAAAAATTAAATTTTATCATGACACGGCACTGTGGATAGGATTTGGCACTAAGCAACCCAAAATAAACACAGGAAGAATTAGTTTAGAGGTAATTAGATAAACAGGAAGATTTGCAATAGGCTCCATAAACAGAATTTTGGGAAGGATGGTGGGCATTGGACGGAAGGTCTTGTAAAGAGAGCGAAAAAGGCTAAGGAAAGCAGGTTAATGATGGATGTTAAAAATAAAAGAATAAAGGAAGAAACGGAGATACTGAGGAAGCCCAAATATAATTATCGAATGCTTCAGAGAGACATATATTCGCCTAAGCAACGAGAAATATATAATATAGTTTAATTACTTGACACTACAGCAACTTAAAGAAGGTACAAGTAAAAATCATAAACATGGCTACATTAGGGAATCAAGAGCAAAAAAGGGATCCAAACAATTTGAAGTTTTGCAAGAAAGTATGACTTTCAAAAGACTATAAATAAAGGTGCATCTACTTTTCCTTAGGTTAGTTGTAATAAGGGATTTGTAAACATAGTCTTTAAATTCCTTCATAATGGATGAATATAGGATCAATCTCATAATTATCTATTAACTCACTATTATATATGATATATAATAATATATATTTCTATATAACTTTCTATCGAGGCCTTACTATTATACTTTATATAACTTATTATATATATATAGCCGCATCCCGAAGAGGCCAAGCATGTAACTAAAAACTATATACATATACAGGAAAATAAATAACATTTTTGGATTTCAGCAAGTAATTTCATCCATGAACTTAAAAAAAAAATTATTTTATTCTAATACTTTATTAATGACGATTAACTATCTAGTATTATTCAGATCTGCTTATTCGTATGCTGTGATTGGACCTTGAATCCCTGCAGTAGTTCACGAAAGCTAAGAGTTGCCAAATAGCAGAAAGTCTTAACGCTTTGGTATCAAATGTTGATTTTTTATTTTTGATATGTATCTCGCTGCTCATCTGGAAGCTGTTTCGATGCTGGATGAATGTACAGAGGGGCTCGAAGTCTTCCGATCGTAAATCTGGTAGGATTAGCGAGAAACTCGAAACTCTGTCATTTTAAGTTTTTCCGCAGGCATGGGGTAAATTCTCTTAGTTAACATCATAAAAATTCAGCATTTGGAATTGCTCGCTTTCTCGGTAACTTCGACAGCCTTCGTTAATATTCTCAAAATCGATGATTACATATGCCTTGCTGTTCATTTTTTAACATAATTGTTATTAAAATTTTTCAAAGCGTTATTTTATTTATTTTGAATAAATAAAAAAAATGGATAAAAATGTCCTGATTTAATAAAATTTTTTTTTATTTTCTTGTTAGGCTGTTTATAGTTTTTAGTTAAATGCCTGGCCTCTTCGGGATGATGACCGTTTGTAGTTATTAGTTTAATTTATATATTAAAAAACTCGATATATATATTTATAGTATAATAATATATAACTATCTGGTCTAATGACTTGGATGCAAAAACTGCACTTTTAAGTCTGATAAACTGCAAAACTACCTAAATATATATATAGTAATATTATACTATATATATATATATATATATCTAATAGTAAATATAATATTATTATATATTATTATAACTATATATATAATATATACTCACTATATTATATACTACTACTATAGTATATATATATATATATATAATTATATTATATATATATATTATATATATTCATTATATATATATTTATATATCTATTTTACTAACTACTATTTATTTAATGAATTTTGGTAGATTCGTAGTAATATATATATATGGAAAATCATTGATTTTTTTTAATGTATGATCGATTGTTAGACAGGGGTTAATAGAGAGCGGTACTACATGCTTTATTGTTATAGAATATATACTATAAATTCCCTAGTATATTATTTTATATTATATATATAATAATAATATAATATTACTATGATATTATAATAATATTATAGTATATATATAAGATTTTAATATATATATATAATATATAACTAGTACTTATTTCTACAAAAACTACGACTAGAAATGTATAGTAAAAATTTTATTATTTATATATTATATATATATTATATATATTACTATATGATTTATTATATTATTTATTATATACTATAAATGGTTCATGATTAGTATATATTATAATTATTAGGTATTATTATATAATACTTATATATATATTTATATTATTATATGATATAGATATCACTATAATTAGTATATATAACTATATATTATATATATATATATATTATATATATATTATATACTATATATATATATATAGTAGTATATAATAAGTAACAATTATACCAAGGTGATAGAGGTTTCGTTTAGGACGGCTCTCTATGTGCGATAACAGGTTTTAATTAAGTTATAATACAGAGTAAATACTGTATACTGATAATCATAGTCATAACACCTATGGCGAGTAGGACTAAATCGAAACCTAACTCTGTCTCTCTCATCTTGGCTCCTCTCTCTATATAATATATATATATATATATATATTATATATTATATAATATATATAATAATATATATTATAATTACTATACTATATATATTAAGTATTAGTACTATAGATAATATATATTTATGTAATAAGTTTAAAATAATTTCTAAACTACGTCCACTCCTTCTTCCGCGGTCTTTCGCACTCGTCTCAATTCCCTCGGGGCTTCCACTTACACTTCTTGCTGCAACTCTCTCTCCTTGCACTCTTCTCCAGGGTGTCACCATCTCAGTTTTTTCTGCGTCACTTTATTATCATGTGTTTCACACAGGCCGAACCTGTCCGTATGTCTGCGTTCCTCACTTGTCTCTTCTAGTCTTTCCAATCACTGTCCTCAACACATTCATACTCCGCTGTTACTAGAATTACATTACTTTCGATCTCCGCTGTATGGCCGCCGCATACAACAGGTAATCTTCGTCTACAACATTCCCGTACGTATATTGCTCTCTTCACTCTGCTTTTGTTCAATAATTTAAATCTTTTAAGATGGTGTATCACACTGCTCTTAATCAGTCCCTGCATAACTGCTCTATCACAATCTACTCGTAATTTCTTTGACACACGCCACTACTTCTCTTCAATGCTTCCTAGATATTAATATCTATATACATTTTGAAATGCTCTCTCAGTCTACCTCGCATAACTTTGAGAGCCTGTACTTTTTTTTAAAGACTACATTTATTTATGTTTTTTGCTCACTCTATTCATTGAAGTCATTCTTTTCTCTTACTGTAGCTGCGAAACACCGCACATTTGCACTATCACCTTCTCAACCATATCTCTCACTACAACAACGCCAATTACATCGGCATATCATGAACTGTCTCCGTAAATTCTTCTATAAACTTCTTTTACACTACTCTATGACTGTGTCCTAAAATACGCTATCAACAGTATCGGGCGACAGCACAGCTGATCGCCCTGTCTTACTCCGTTTTAACTCTACACATCGGTTTTTATATCACCTGGTTTTACTTTACTTATGCTATTACGTAATGTTTTACTATCTTATGCGCTTATCAGTCTGGCCTCCAACTTTCTAATCCCTCTTCGAATCTCGAGCCAGCTATCTCTCTGGATACGCTGATATCAAAAGCTTATTTCAAGTCTATAGAAGGCGATATAAAATGACTTTCTTATTGTATTGCCCATGTCTTTACGGTAACATTCTTATGCACATACGATAAACTGTAGTACTTGTAACGCACCTCTGTACGCACATATTGCTCTTGACCAATGTTGGCTCGTGATTTTTATATCTTATTTCTCTGTTCTCTTAATATACGAGAATAAAGATTCGGCCATGTTGATTATCTCTTAGTGAATTCTCTATAATGTTTTACACGCAATTTTCTGGAGATATAGTACCTTTATAACTGGAATAACACTATTATTAGACCTTTCCAGACCTTCGGCACTTACTCTCGCACCCAACACCTTGTCCTGTTCAGAAATCTCAGCAATCCAAGGCTTTCAGCCCTTTCTTGCCATCTTTAGCAACTACATATTTTATCCATCCCCTCACGCAGGAGTGTTTTTCACTCTTTCATTTTCCTTAACGACCTCTCAATTCTCCTCCGTATTACTCTTACTTTTCTCTGCCAACGTTTCTCTCCTCCCTCCCCAACTCTCTCTGCCTCTTCTCTCTCTCCGCAGACTCCCGCAAGACTTTCACATTCAACAACTCATCAAAGTATTCTATCCACCTTTTGTTTTTTCCTCCGGGTTTACCAATGTTTCTCAATTTTTGTCTTTGATATTACACTCTCTACCCTCTTCGCCCTACTCATACCGTTCTTTGACAATCTACAATTTCTTCTTGATTTTCCTTCCTAATGCATTCCATGAGTTCCTTTTGCTAGCTTCTCAGCCACCTACCTCCTTTGCGCCTGCCTCTTCTACTCTCTGCATGCTTTCATTTTTGTTTCCCTAACGTACACTTGCTCTAGAATTATATATTATATTAATATACTATATATACACTATATATAATATATATATTATATATATATATCTAATTATATATATATATTATATTATATATATATATATATATATATATAAATTATATATATATATATATTATATTATATAATAGTATATTATATATATATATATCGAAATTCAAATTTACAATTATTCATAAACTCGCATGATAACGGATGAGAAATATATTTACTCCTTCTATGCATCTTAATCAAATGTAGTAAACATCCTCAACATCCTCATTTTTCAAAAGAGGATGCGGAAGCGGATGCTGATGTGCGTTACAAAGTGAGGACATAGACGAGGTTATGCGGATTGTGAAGTTTAGGTGGCGAGATGGAGGATCGTCATTGTCCTATTTCCACTACTATGATAACTTTTTATATATATACTATATAATATACTAATAAAATTAACCCAAAAAATAGGTATATATTCTATTGAATATAGTATATTATATATTATACGCTATTGTATAATGATATACCTTATATAATATGATATTATATTATATATGATATATATAATATATATATAGTAATATATATTTTATAACTCGGCAACATACATTTACTTGACGGCGGTAAAACGTTGCTATTTTCCAAACAACGATATCTTCAAATTAATTATCAGATTATTATATTTATCGACTGGGTTACTATTATAAATCTCCCATTCGAATACTTTTATTTTGATCGTATCTCTTCTTAGTGCACACTATTGTTCTAGAGAACTCTGGTCAGGACGCATAGCGGTATGAGTGACGATGGGCAGTTATATTTAAATATCAATAATTTTATAATTATTTGCAATTTTAATACACTACACAATGGTAATTGTTTTTGCACATTCATAATTAATTTTGGACAAGAATTAAAAGCCAATAAATACTTTATATTAACATTTTTGAAATTTAAGAGTATAATTATACTTAAGAATTTTAAAATTAAATTATAATGCTAAAAACATATTTCATATTATACTTAATTATATATAATTATATATATACTACTAAAAATTATTATTAATATGCTGTGTTTATGTAATTAGTTTATATTTAAGTTATATTATAAGTTTATATTATATATATATATATATATAAATAGGGTATATATATGAATATATAAAAGCTATATATAATAGTATATATACCTATATATATATATATATATATATATATATTTGGGTGCAATTTTTGTAAATACCATTACGTCAGTCTTGAAGGTAACTATGACGAAGGGAGAAGAGATTATTGATAAATCCTAACATAAAATTTTCCATAGTACACTGTATAGTTTAGCAAGCATATTAATCCATAAGTTCGTGAGGATTTAATTATTTAATTAAACTTGAAATAATATTAATTTTTTACCTTGATAGTAGAATATTATATTTATAAGGTAAGGTCTCGTTTCGGCTACGGACAATTCCATCCTAGGTTACGCTGGCTCATTGCGCAAGTGACAATCCATCTAGTCTCGGTCTAGGTCAAGTCGACAATTAATATATGAGGTTAAAAGGTCTAGTTTTTGGGCACGCTGACGATACTCTAGATTAGGTTGGTTAATCTGTACGGCTTTATAGTCTAGTTTATTATATAGTTTAATTATTTAAAGGGACACAGATTCTAATATATGATATATATACTAATATATATATATATATACTAATATATATAGTATAATTAATATATATAAATATATTAATATATATTAAAGTAAGGTAAATAGCAAACACCCTCATTAGTTGGATGTAGCTAATGGTGTAGAATAGATAATTCTGATTATACTATCTATAATATATTAATAAACACTCGTTTTATTTAAAAAAGAATTGAAATAATCATTTTTAATTTTGCCGTTTTAATTTGATGTCGGATACTAATAATTAATAAATTTTATTTCAAATACTGAATTATGATAAGGAGGATAACATACGTTTACCGTATAATCGTAATCAAATTTTAAGTTATAAAGAATGCTAGCTCAGACGATAGAATAACTCAAGATATCTATATGTGAAATTTTTTGTATTATATATGATTATAAATTATATATTGAGGTAAAGTCATAGCTACGGTATATATATCAGGACAAATTACTATATATATAATTATTTATAATATATTAATATACTATATATATATATATTTATATATATATAATATTAAAGGTTAAAAACCTTCGTCTGACTTTAATATTCGATATATATATATTATATATATATATATATCTTATATTAATATATATATATTATATATATTATATTATATATATATATATATTATATTATATATATATTATATAATATATATTATTATATATATGATATCAGTATATAATATATATATTATATATATATATAATCTATATTAATATAATTATATATATATATATATATAAGTATATAACTTATATAGTAATATATATATATATAATTACTATATATTATATTATATATAATATATATTATAATATAAATACATAATAATATTATATATTATATTTATATATATAATTATATATTAATATATATTAATATATAATATATATATATTATATATATATACTATATATATATATTACTATATATATATATTTATAATATAAACACTAAAATATACATATAAATATTTATATATATATATATTATAATATAATATATATATATATATAATATATATATATATAATATATATATATAATATATATTAATATATATTATCATATATAAAAGTTTACACATTTTTTTTGGTTTACTATATACTATATATATGTTATATTATAATTATATATATAATATTATATAAATATATATATATATATAATTATATATATATATATTATATATATATATACTATATATATTAATATTATTAATATAAAAAAATTAATTCACATTAGATATTTGAGTTTATTTTATTTTAGCGTTTTATCTTTCCGTCTATCAAAATAGATGCCTCTGTAACTGTTTTATGTGTTATTCTTTCAATTCAGGTATTTGAATTTAAATTTATTAATTATTTGTAATCCGAAATTATAATTTAAAGTCTTCTACGATTATTTCAATTTTCAATTTTTAATAAAAACGAGGTGTTTTTATTAGATTCCATTAGGTAGGAAAATAAACATTATCGTAAAAAAATTTAAAATTCATAAGGAATAATGTATAGTGTATACGGTCATTCAATTTCTGTCAGCTATTCTACGGAGAATCGCGAAGCGGGTCACGTTTTAATTGATGAAAAATTGCAATAATTCAATGACGATGATTCTACACTTTTTGTTTTAAATTTACATATCTTTTATGTGTAAATTAGTACATATATTCTTTCATATGATCAATTTCGCAAAAAATAAGATAATGTATGATAAACTTAACTGAAAATTTGTAGAGTAATCGATCGTTCTATAATGATTAACTCGTGTAAGCCCGAGCAGCGCGTGTATATTTCCGCTCTGATTATATATATATAATAATATATATATTATTATATATATATAATAATAATTATATAATATATATATTAATATAATATAATATATATTACCTTATATATTTATATATATATCTATATTAATTATTATATATTACTATTAATATAATATAAGTATTAATAAAAGTTTCAATATCATACATTTCGTTGCGTTTTTGTCGTATTCAACAAAGAGAGTCACTTTAATAGGTACTCTACTACAATGAGTTCAAGTATATAGTGAGCTTGTAGATGCCTATATATAATCTATATATAATAGTAGATATATATATATCTATATATATACTACTATATTAATAGTATAATATATATATATATATTATATATATTATATTTATATATATATTACTAGTATTATATATCTTATTATATATATATTAATATTAATATATATTATTAATACCGTATATATATAATTATATATTTATATATATATATATATATATATATATATATATATATATATATATATTATAATTATATAATATATATTATATATATATATATGTATATTTATAATTATTATATTATATATATATATATATATATATTATTATTATATATATATTATATAGTTATATATATATATATATATTATATATATATTAATACTATATAATACTATTAAGATATATATATATAATTAATATATATATATATATATATATATAATATATATTATTATATATCATATATATATTATATATATATATGTATATATATATCTACTATATATATAATATTAATATATATATATATATATATAATATATTTATTATATATATTATATATATATGTGATGATATATATATATATATATTATATTATATTTACTCATAACTATATATATATATATTATATAGTAATATAATATATATAATACTAACTTATATATCATAATATATATTATATTATATATATATACTATATATATAATATATATATATTAGTATACTATACTTCATCACTATACATATACTACTATATGTATATATATATATATTATATATATATATTATATTATATATATTATATGATATATATATATATTAATATATTTATATATACTATATATATTATAGTGATATTTATATATATTATATTAAGGATATGAGCCTAGCAAGCTCCATTCCGAACTACAACTGCTTGTCAGATCAGCGCGAGCCTCGGGAAGCGGGAAGAATTTAGAGACGAATTCGGCGAGATTTAAGGAATGATCGGAAAACTTTTAAGAATTATAGGTGTGAAACGATAAATGGGGTAACCTTATGGAGTATAAAGAGGAGAGATAATAGATTGCATGAACGAGAGGCAGGATAGATTGTTGGGGGATGGCGGAGAATGAGAGTGAGGGGCTGTAAGGAGAGGTAAAGAATGGAGAAGATTTGTTTGATGTATAGTGGGGGCATAGGAGACGAAGGACTAAGAAGCATGGTGTCGGAATTTATAGTGGGAGCCAAGAACTGTCACCATGTAATCCAGAAAGTAAAATTAAAATGAGAGGTTGATGATCGTGCGTTTGAAAAGATAGGCCGGGAAAAATATAGAAAATACAGATATAAGTGACAAACTAGAGGGCACTTCAGAGGAGGAAAAAACTAGAATTATGGAATTGATGGAGGAAAGGTGGGGGTGGAGGAGGAGGGGAAGAGGTGCTTGTTGATGGGAGATTTAACGCTAGAGTAGGAAAGAAGAGAGATTGGAGAGAGTATTGGGACCATTTTGGAGAGGTTACAAGAAACATGGAGGGAGAGGCTGTATTTGGATTGATTTTCTTGTGTGAGAAACGACTAAAAATAACTGAACTGAGTTTTTCAAGCACAAGAGAGTCTCACATCTTTAACGAGGTATAGAAATGGAATTCAAGGTAACGCAACAAATTCGGTCATCAAAATCGTGATAGGACTACTGATAGTCTCGATAAAAGGATGGTCTAAGAACGTAAAGGTGGATCGGGAGTGGTCTTAGATGCTGGATTATAGACTGGTGTGGGGACAATGAAGAATAAGAGGGAGGGAGGAAGTAAATGAGCAGCAGAGGCAGTGATCAGTAGTGGAGAAGTTGAAAGAAAAGAAACGAGACGAATTATGACGGGGATAATGCAGGGAAACCCCTAAGGAATGAAGAAGAAAACGAAAACAGACTGGCAGGATGTCATTAAGGAAGTGGCAGGGAAAACTCCTGGTAAAAGATGGGTAGGAGGTACTAGGAGAGACATACAACATGGTGGAACGAAGAAGTGAAAAAAAGCATATAAAAGTAAAAAGGGAAAAATGAGGAAGTTGGTAAAAGAAGAACAACGGCAGCAAGGGAGGAATATGTACAGGCCAGGAATGAGGCAGAGAGAATAAAGAGGGATGGCAAAAAGATGGAGCGGAGAAGCATGGAAGGAGAAATAACGAGAGATGTTGGGCGAAGGGAAGAAAAGATATTTAAAGATGAGGAAGGCGTATAGAAACTCGCAAATATACCAGTACTAGAATATATATAAAGATAAGAACGGAGAGATCTAGTGAGCGTCGAGATAGAAAAGAAGGATAGAGTTTGGACCGTAATACTAGAAGATTCTGCTAAATGTAGAAATCAGAGAAAAAGAGGAGGAGTCTGTGGAGCAGACGAGGAAGAGGAAGAGGATGAGGAAGGAAGAGAGGTCACGGCTGTAAAAGATGAGGAGGCTATAAAGAGGATGAAGAAGGGTAAAGCCCCAGGAGAGGATGAGTGGCTTGTGAGTTGGTGTGGAGGAGAGAAGAGTTTGAGAGGGAGAATCAATCAGTCATGTTGCATTAGACGCAAGTGTCGCGAGAGAGGGAAGGTGCCGAAAGGTGGGGCAAAGCTAATAATAATACGATATATAAAGGTAAAGGAGATGCAGGAAGCTGTAACAATTATAGATGAGGTATTTCACTGATGGACATCTGGCGAAAATAATAGAACGAAAGAATATGGAGGAAGGTGAGGCTGAGAGAGAAGGTATGCCCTGAGACTTTCGAGAAGAACAGTACGGGTATAAGAAGAGGAAGAAGAAACGACGGACTCTTATTCACAACTAAGAATGGTTTTCGGAGATTTGATGCTGGTGAATGGAAGGTAGATTCTTTGTAGGCGTTTTATCGGCCTGGCAAAGGCATTTTATTCGGTGCCAAGGAAAAGCTCTGGAGACTATGGAGATGGAATTAATGGAGTTGGAGAGTATTTGTAAAGAAAGGCATTAGAAAGTATGTATGAAGAAGATGCAGTTTTGTTATGTGTTAGAACTGAGTGCGAGACCGATAGATGGTTTGAGGTGAAACAGGAGTGAAGCGCAGGGAAGTGTTTTATCTCCACTGCATTGTTTATATTATATTTAAGATAATGTGGTGATAAGGAAGTGAGGAGAGACTGGGAATTTTAAGGGGGGAGCAATAATGGCATAATGTCGACGATCTGCATGTTGGAGCGAGAGAGAGGAGACGATCGAGAGGTGGTGGAGTTTTGCGGAGGATTTGGAGGAAGCAGGGATGAGGATGAACGTACAGAAGACATGGATAATTGACAATACACGGAGGAATGAGGAGGGGGAATGAGGATGGTGGGTGAGATGGGAGGCGGGTGGAGGGCGGTAATACCTGCATTATTTCGAAGAGAATGTTTTAGCAGAATGGTGGGGGTGGGGGGGGAGTGGAGGAGATATTGCGACGAATGGAAAAGTATGAATTAGTTATGAAAGCGGTATCCATGATGAAAGATAGAAACATCGGGGAATAGAGGTTAAAAAGTGATTTTTGACAGTATACTGATCCGGGACGCTGCTGTAGGGAGCGGAAACATGGACACAACAAAGAGAAGAGAGGAGAGTAGAATACAAGCGGCGAGATGAGGGTATTAAGAACATGATTGGGAAAGAGTTAGGAGAGACAGAATAAGGATTGAAGTAATTAGAGAAATATAGGTGTGAAGATAGATGATACTGAAGATGGATTGGGGAGATTGAGATTGGGGGGACATTGATCTGGAGAGGATGGAGCTGGACAGAATGCCGAAAAGAAGATGGGAAATGGATCACACAGGGCAGGAGAGACCAAGTGGAAAAGACCGAAGAGAGAGATGGGCGAGTCGTGAAGATTCTCTGAAAAGAAATGTTCACTACCAGAAAATGAGAGTGTAAAGAGAAAGTAGTCAATAGAGCGCAGATAGGATTGTCTGGAGAAGACCGCTTGGCGGTGACAGGATAGAAAAATCCTTCATGGTAGGAGGAAAAATGAAGAAAGATTATATATTATATATAGTAATATATATATATAATAGTCTATATATATAATATTATATAATATATATATATAATATATTATATATATATAATATATATATTATTATAATTATTAGATAAATATATTTATATTATATTAATATTATTAGATATTATAAATATATTATATAATATATGGTAAAATTCATTCTTTTTGTCTGGCGTTCGTGATAATTCAATTTATATGCGAACTTATATTGATATATGAGTATGGATTACAATCGATTAAATTCGATATATATATTTATAGTATAGTATATATATATAAAAATATATATATATAGTAATTATATATATTTGTGAATATTATATATATATATATAATTATTAAGATAGCTTATAATATAGTTATATATATAGTCTATATGTATATATTATATGATATAAATAGTATATATATATATAGTATATATATATTTAGGTAGCATAATATATAATAGTGTATAATCTAACGTCATTGGTTCTAAAGCTGAATATGTAATAAGATCGGGCAGCACTATAGTAAAAACATTATATAGATGGATAGATCCAGTGGATATAATTTAAGTGAGTGGGAGTGTTGATGTCAATATATATAATATATATATATATAATATATATATAATTATATAATATATATAAAATATTAATATTAAAAGTATATAATAATAATATAATCTAATATATATATATTATATAATATATTTATAATATATATTTTTTTCTCCTCAAGCTCTAATGTAGTACTGGCTCGGTGTAGACACTACCGTCGATTGGGCAGTGATTCGGAGGTCTCTCGGGGCTTGAAACGACAGGATGTAATGAACTATTTTCTAGCTCCGGGGAGGTTCTCCAGAAAATAAGGACGCTACACGCTCTCTTGGTTTTATTTTATTTGGGTGTACGGAGCGTTTCCTCCCGACCCTCCCTACGGGGTATGGAAAATCGCCCGTTATTCATGTTTTCAGTTACTCGGTAGCTATCGGCTCACTATTGGGTAGCGGTTTTATATATATATAATAATAATTATATTAATAATAATATATATATATATTAATATAT
Source organism: Trachelipus rathkii (assembly GCA_015478945.1). Classification (NCBI taxonomy): domain Eukaryota; kingdom Metazoa; phylum Arthropoda; class Malacostraca; order Isopoda; family Trachelipodidae; genus Trachelipus; species Trachelipus rathkii. Next base: position 14,819 of record JABUQX010063888.1, read on the forward strand.
TATATATGATATTATTAATATTAATATAACATATATTTAATTATATACTTTAATAATTAAAAAATATATATATGTATGTATATGTATATATATTATTATATTATTATATATATTATAGTATAGTCCGAGTAATGAAAAAATAAATACGTAATACTTTTGCACCTCCGTCTAGTTTGTTGAAGAAATATATAATTTGTTTTTTTTAGCTGGTAAGTGCTGCCGTTTTCTCTAGTTTGCATGATTGTTAGTCTTTTTGATAGAACACTCTGACATATATATATAGTATTATATTATATTATTATATATATTAATAGTAATATTAATATATTAATATTAATTATATATTATAGTTATTTATATAATATATTATATAATTAATATATTAGTATATATTAATATATTATTATTATATATTATATAATATATATATTATTCTTTATAGATAATATAATATATATATATAATATAATATATAGTCATCTTGTAGAAGACACAATTACTAATTCTCATAATAACTACAATCAGCTACTAAGGTAAAAGTGAATTATCTTGACTTGGAATTTGCTGGTTCAATTTAGTTGCGTGAAATATTGAATAAAAATAAAAAAAATATAAAAAAAAAAAAAATATAAAGAATAAAATATAATATTATATTAGTTCTAAATAATCTATACTAGTTCGCTTAGCATCGACCGTCTGAATTTAGCATGTTTGCTGTCATTCACTAATTGTTGTATACTTTATTTTTCCTTCAGACAGATAGGTAAATAATAAATTTATTAATGGTTATAGGGGGTAATATTTGATAGAGGAGCTATTTATGAGACCTTTTTATTGGTTATCATCATCATTAAAGATACAATTGAGATTCATGATTAATTTTGCCGTTTTTTTTTTTTTTAGCGTAAAGAATACGCCAAGGGTATACCGCACAAGATGGCAAGGAGTCGGGGTCTCTCGGCTTCCGGGGGAGGTGGGTGATACGGGGAGGAATTAATTCCCGCTCAGGGAGGGGTCTCGCGGACTAGCTGGTGTGTTGCTCACCAGTGATTCTTTTGGTAATTTGGGTGGTCGCGGGGGTTCTCGTCCGGCCTCTTACCCTACGCGGTATGGAAATAGATCTGTCCGCCGTGCTTGTGATGCCCGTGCCGGACTCGATAAGCCCCCCGGTAAAGTTGCTGCTGTGTATATACCTAGATATAGGGAGTCGTATAATACCTACTGTCGCAGGTCCCGGTAGAGGGCGGCTAAAGCAAAAATAGCTAATTTTTATGTTTTAATTTTGTTTTTTAATTATTTTTTACATTTTCGAACCAAATATTTTAGCAGAGATTCCAAAAATGTATTGTCATTTCGACTTGGTAGGCTTTTGTATTTCGAGATTGAATGTTTTTTTTTTTTTTATTTTGTTTTTTTTTGATTTTTTTTTTTTTTTTTTTTGTTTTTTTACAGTTTGTCTCGGTAAAATTTTTGCCAGGATTCAGCAATGTATTTCTGTTTCCCGGTAAGCGTGTAGTGTTTTTTTGAAGATGATGAAGTCGTGGCTCTTCTTAGAGGGCTGGCGCTATGTATATAGGTATAGGATAATATATAGTATATATATATTATATATATATATATATAGTAGTACTAGTATAGTATATATATATATCTATAATATATTATATTAATACGTATATATATATAATAATATTATATATATATTATATATATATAGTATATATATATAACTATATATACAGTATATAGCTATATAGTATTTTTTAGTATATAGTAGTATAGTATATGTATATATATATATATATCATATAATAATATAGTATATATATTATATATATATGTAATATATATATATAATATAATAATATTATATGATATAGGTATATTATATATACGTTACTATATATATATAATCTATATATATATATATTATGTTGGTTCTTTTCCGTTAAAGCGCGCGCCCACATCGATAAGTCGAATATTTTATAAACATCTTCCTATGTTTTATTAATAAATGTATAATTTTTTTTTATGGTGGAAGTTTCAGTTTTCATTTATTTCTTTTGGGTTTTTTTTTTATATTTTTTATATTTTTAAAGATTTTCAATTCCGAAGAATTTTAATATTGTTGAAAATCCTTGTTTTAATAAAAATTTGAACTTTCTATTATCGTTCTTAAATTTTTAACATAAAAATATCTTACTCTTAAATAATTTGGAAGGTTAGGTTAGGTTAGGTTAGGTAGGTAGGTGGGTTAGGTTAGGTTAAGTTAGTTTAGTTAGTTAACCTAACTTACCTTAACTAACTAACGAATAGATATCAAAATATAAAGATAGATATGAACAATATTGGGCTTAACAAAATTTTCGTGTCATGATCACGCCTTATATGTTTACAATCCATGTGTTTTAGGATTTGAAGTGTCATTGTTATGGACTGTCGCGAACAGTGAGAAGAGATGAGATATTGCTAATGAGTTATGTTCTATTTGGTGTGTAAATTTGTTTTGAGAAAATAAAGTAATTATTTATCTATAAATATCTTTCTATTATCAATATAATATCTAGAGATATCGATATAATGACAGACAGATTGAAAAATATTGATATAATAATAAAAATGAATAGGATGCTGAATAGGTTTAATAAGGAAATAATGATATATCGAAGTGTTGGGGGCTTTACGGAAAGAACTGATATTTATAAACTATATAATGTAATATAAAGTTTTCCATTTGTATTTTTTGTAATTATATTTACACTATGGAATTATATATATTAGTGTATATATATATATTATATATATTATATAGTATATATATATTATAGATGATATATGTTTGCAGATTATACTGTACTGTGACTTTTTTTCTGAAAAATTTTCTAATAGTTTGCAGAAAGTTAAAGTAAGTTTGTTTTTAAGAAAATTCTTTAGTGGCAAAGCTTCTGGCAAATTACGCCAGAAGCTTGCCACTAAAAGTAGGATTATTCTTCTAATAAATCATTACTTAATAACTTGTTGCTGAATTAGAATTTTGTTTTGAAACTGTTAGGATTTTTTCAAGGAAAAAAGTCGGCTAGTACAGTATCTTACATAATAGTGGCCATATTGGATAAGTAGGTATGGTACGGGTAGGCTTAGTAGTAGGGAATATATAGTAGTTACGTATACTATATATAGTGATAGTTCTATGTAGTTGAGTAATTATAAGTAGTATTCTATATATCAGGTCGTAGTATATGTATAGTTTATTTATATGATAGGGTATGTTATATAGTGTATTGAGTATAGATATGATGAATTAGATATGATGTTTAAGACCTAAAATTTAATAATTTGTAAAATATACTAGACATGTTAAAGGTTATAAGTCGTTACGAATTTTGGAATATTTATTATACTAACACGAATGATGATTTACATATGCGTCTTAGTATAAACACCGTTTTTCGTTATATCTGCAGAAGTTTAGAGAATTATTGACATTTATGGAATGAATTTTACTTTTAAATTTAACTGGTTTGTAATCATCTTCTGGTTAACAAGAACGCTTGAAAAGTTAATTTAAATCTATTAAAGTATATGTAAGCAAAAGTGCTTATGAATTCCGTTTTATACTTAGGAGAATATATTTTCTTTACTATATTGCTGGGGGTTATAGAAACTTTACCTTGGCAAAAAAGATTGGGTGTCGCGGCTATTGAATTGTGCTTGAAAGGTTTCTCTGCATGGGGTCTGCAGCCATATATAGTATGTTGTATGCGCAGTTAAGTGTCAGATTTCAAATATAGTCGATTATCATCATGTCAGGACGAATGCTTGAATTTATGGCCATCTGAAATACTATAGTTAGGATATGATATTATATAATCGTGTAGGTATATTATTATATAGTAGTAGATAGTATATAGTAACATAATATTATATATATATATATAATATTATATATATATAATATAGAATATTTTAACATTATATTATATGATAAATATATATAATTAATGATATAATTATACATATATTTGTTATATATAATATCTATATAATATTATAGTATATATAGTATATATTTATAAAAAAAATTTAAAAAAGAAATATAACTTGCATCTAAAATCACGGCCAGAATCATACAGAAATCGAATGAAAAAATCGAAAATCAATATAATAATAATAATAATAATATATAATAAAATAATTAATAATATAATAATAATATATAAATAATAATAATAATAATAATAGTAATAAATAATAATAAAATAATAATAAATGATATATATATTATAATAAATATAATAATAATATAATATAATAATATAATAATAGTAATATAGATAATAAAAAAATAATATAATATATGAAACATAATATTTTTTTTTATCATTTATTTTAAATGGCTCTTGGATAGCTGTTTTAATGATAAAGTATTGATATCGCTTCTGAAATAAACAATTAAAAGAAATTGTTGAAGCAAAAAAAAGAAATTATTTTATAAAGAAGTGAAAGTTTAAAAATTCTATTTTACATTTGACTGATAATTTGAGCATCTTTATGCTTTGAAGTAATAAAAGAGAGTTTTGCACCTGATACCGAATTGTTTATATCAAATCATTAAACTCAATATATAGTATATAGTATAGTTATAACTATAATATATATATTATATATTATATATATGTATATATATATATATTATTACTATAGTAGATAAATATATATATATATATATATAATAATTTATATAAATATATTATATGTAATTTATAATATATATTATATATATATCATTTTATATAATATATAATATATATATATAATATATATATATATAATACTATATAATAAGTATATATATATATATATAATATATTATATATATATATATAAATATATATATTATATATAATCATATATATATATATATTTATTATATATATATTTAGTATATATATATATATATATATATTATATATATGTATATATATATATATATATAATATAAAATTATTAGTAATATATATATATACATATATATATATAATATATATATATATATATATATAAATATATATAGTATATTATATATATATATAATATTATATATCTATATATATTTTTTAAATACAGTTAAGTAATATGTGTAGGAGTTGCTTCTGATATATATATATATATAGTAATATATATATATATATAAATTTATATGTATATATATATAATAATATATATATATATAATATTATATAATATATAATTTATTTATTTTTTTTTTTGTATATATATATTATTATATAATATAAAGAGTCAAGCAAAGTGAATTATCTTCAAAAGTTCAAACCATTATTGCAATGAATAATTGATTTAAACTCTATCACATTTTAATGTTTAAGTTTATCAGAGTATAACCAATCTTTTTGTAAAGGTTACCTAAAATATTGGTGAATTTTAAGAATCCATTGTGTAGTCAAGTTTAACAAGTAAATGTCTAAAAAAATGAAAGTGACGCTTTACCTATACAATCATATAAAAGGCAAATAGTTAAAATGATCAGGCATTATCTTTGCCCTTCGCTACAAAAATTTTATCATTTTATTATTATTGATTATTTATATATTTTATATTATTATATTATTATTATTATTATTATGATTATTGATTATTATTATATTTATTAATTATTATTATATTATATTATTAATTTTCTATTATATTTATTATTATTATTATTAATTAATTATATATTTTATTATATTATTATTATTATATTATTATTTTTATTATTATTATTATATTATTATTATATTATTATTAATTATCATTATTATTATATTTATTATTGGTTCGAAATCTAAATTAAAAGATTTCTGTAAAATGTCTGTAATCTCTGTAGATAAAAAATTACTATTTTTAACATTTTTAATAATAATAATGATAAATCATAATAATAATAAATAATAATTTAAATATAATCATAAATAATAAAATATATCATATAAGTAATAATTAATAATAAAAATAATAATATAGATAATAATAATAAAATCAATTAATATGAATGATAAGGCATAATATGATGTTCTACAAACTCTACTATATAATAATATTAATGTAATAATAATAATACAATATCATAATAAAATAATAAAAAATAATAAATAAAAGTTTTGTTTTCTAACTAAAACAGTTTTTACATACTCCAAAGGATACAGGCAGAAGCTAATTAAGATATTTCAGAAAATTGACATTAGGATCAGCAATAAGATATAATATATATTATAGATATATATATATATTATATACTATATAATAATAATTTATATTATATAATATAATATATTATTATTATATTATTCTATATATATATTATATATATATAGATAAATATATATATAATATATATATATTATAATATATATCATAAATATTATATATATATATATATTATATATATTATATATATTTTATATATATATTTATATATATATATATATTAATATATTATAACGTTATATATATATATAATATATATATATATATATATATTAATAATAAATATATATATTATATATATATTATATATATAATATAGATATACTGTATATTATTTATAGGCAATTCGTCTGTTGTATGCGTATTTTAAGAATATTTGTTCGATTCTCAATTTGTTTATACTGGAGTATTATTTATAGAAATAATTGCAAATAAAATGATATCAATTTTCAAAATCTCCCTAATTGTATAATAGCTTTTAAATTAACATAACGATCTGATCCATTTCAAAGTATTCAAGAAATTTCTTGAAGAAAAGCAAGTTAAAATTTCAGTCAAGTTATTTGAGTTCCGTTTAAGGCTAAAAAGAAAAGACTCTAACTTTTCAATTCTATAAATACGAAGAGGCTCAATTCTAATGTTTACGTATGCGCTGTTATTTAGTGAAATGTATCCGTATATATTTTCAATAGGGAAGAAAATTGTACGTCCACAACACACCCTATATATTTATATATTAACTATATATATTATATTATATATATTAATTATTATATATATATTATATATATAACTATGATATATAATATATTATATTTATATATATATATATATATTATATATATATATTATTAGTATATATATGTTAATTACTATTAATATATTATATTAATATATATATATATATATATATAATATATGTTATATATTATTATATATATACTATAGTAATATTATATTGCATAAATATAAAATACTATAGTATGCATAAATTGTACTGTGAAATTTTTAATATAGATTATTTTATATTATAATACATATTGCTAGTATATTATAATAATAATATTAATATACATGTATATATTAATAATATTAATATAATATATATATAATATATATTTATATATCTATAGTGAGTAGCGCATACTGACAGCGATGAAATACATCCATTTTGGCTAGGGTCCTACATTGATATTCTATGCTAATGTTCGATTTTCTTTCTGCGTTATTCCACACTGCAGCTCTCCAGACAATCTTACAATAACACACTTTAAACATATCAAATAACACATACTTAATTCAACCTGTTCTAGACACACTTACAGACATCTATCCCTATATTCCTATAGTAGTTGGTGGAGAAAGAATTGCAAAAGTATGTCCTGTGTGTCTTAGAAGAGCGACAAAGACAGTGGTAGTTGGATAGTTGCCATTACCACTTATCTTCAGAATGCAATGATACGTCGTATCATCCATCTCCTAAGTACCTTCTATCTTTCAGCAAACATATGAATCGTATGGAATCATGTCAGAGGAATAATGGTTAGGAGAAGAGGAGGTGAGGAGGAGAGTCGTGGATGTATTTAGAAAGGGCAATTAGATTGCGGTCTGTGCTGAAACAAAGATGCATGAAAAACGGGAAATGAGTGTTGTGTGTGGTGGAAATGTGTTGTACTGTGTGTGAGAAGGAATGAAAGGCAAGGCCAGGAGTCCCAGTTCGAATAATGCTGGTACAGAGCTATAAAGATTTGCGGTTGAGTACTAGAATTCATAATGAATAACATTTAAGTTTGAAAGGTCAAAGGTATGTGTGGTTGTGAAATATGGTCAATCTGAGGGTAATGTTAAAGAGAGTGCAATTTTTCTGGGATATTCTAATGATTTTTGGATGGGTGATAGGTTTCAGATGACTGTTTGAGTGACCTAGGTTGAATAGGTGATAAAAATAAAGGGATAGTATAACAGGGTTGCGGGAGGAGTAAATGAGAATGAAGGAATGTGATTGATTTTTGTGAGAGAAACGATCTAAAAATAATGAAACTTTCTTCAAACACAAGAGTATTATAAGTATACAAGAGTTGGGTGTAGTAGACGGCTCAAGTAGAAAGATATGATTTTTGTTGTTGAGAAGAGATGCGAAGTATATGTTTAATTAAATTCAGTGGGGGGTCGGAATCGGATAATCGTATCATTATGTTGTTATGAAAAATTAAGTTAGTGATGCTGAGCAAAGTGAAGGTGAAAAGAAAGGAAGTGGTAGAATTAGAGTGAGAAGTTAAGTGAACGTAATAGGGATAAGTATTTAAGCACTTGCAAGTAATTAGATTGAATGTGGAAAAGTTAACTGAATAAATCTGAAGCAATGAAGGGACGGTGTTAGTGTGCAATAAGAATTATGTTGAAGTGCTAAAGTTTGAGTTAAGAATGTACCAGGAGTGGTGAATAAGAGTGATAATGATTAAAAGAAAAAAGAAGATGTTGATTGTATCTTAAATCCAATGAGAATATCAAAAGATAAGATGTTGGAATTATATAGAGGAAAAGGAATACAGTACAAACGTAGGAGAAAACAAGAGGTATGAACAGTTTGGAAGAGAGGAATTGGACTTACAAGGGAATAAGAAGCTCTTCGGGAAGGAAGCGTTAAATAGATATTAGGGATTTTGCTAGAATAATGAATAGGGAAGGTGCTTTCGTAACTGATGAAATGGAGTGAGAGATTGGGGGAACACTTCGAAAATCTGCAAAGCATTGGCAGTAATGAAGAGGTGATATGAATGTGTGTGGTTGATTAAATGGAAAGAGTTAGGTAAGGAAGGACAAGGTAATTAGTAGAGAGGAGGTAGTAGGTGGAGGGAGAAAGTTGAAGAATGGTAATCTTCAGTATAGATTATTGGTGAGATGATCAAGAAGGGAGGCGAGATGGTGATGATTTGATTTTAAGTTGTGTAACAAAGCGTTTATGGGTATAGTTCCAAGGGATTAGATAACCAGTAAAAGCACCTTTAGGTAAGTGGGAATAAAGGTACTAGAAATGTAATAAGGGAATTTGTATATATGAGTGTTTGTAGAGAAGATTGTTCTGGTGTTTTAGACGAATGAGTGTCGAGTGACGAGGACTGAATTGATGATAACAGATTTTTTAGAAGTGACATAGGGAGGTTACCTAGCTTTATTGCGGATATATGTTTTTTTTTACGATGAATCTGAAGAAGTTTGAGAGGATTGGTAAAATTGGCAAGGTGTGTTAAAAGAGGGGTTTGGAAGTAAACGTAGAAAAGGAGGGGTTTGGTTGTTAGTGAGGACAGTCAACGGGAAGTAGTTGGATTATAGCTGTGCTCAGATCATTTAAAATATTTTAGGATACGGTTGAGAAAGGAACGGATGATGCGATGTAACTTTTGTACAGAGAGGAAAGGTTGTAAATGGATAGGTGCCTGATGAATAAATCCTTATGGATGTCAAGGACTAGTTGAGTACGCTGGTTTTTTACATGAGGTTATGTTGCTACTGGTGTTTGTATAGTAGTGAGACACTGATCTGGAAATAAGAGTATAGATCTAAAGTACAAGTGTTCAGATGGACAATCTTCGGGGCATGTTAGGTGTGAAAATTGTAAAAATAGGGAATGAGCGTATAGAGAGTGTGGTGGTGGAAAATGGATAATGAGAGGATAAATAAAGTAACGTTCAGATTGTGTGGTCATGTGGGAAAGATAGTCGGGTTAGTTAATGAGCATAGTGTGAGCTCTTGCTGGGAATCGATCGTGTGGGAGACCGAAGAAAAAGTGGAGTCAGCAAAAGAATGTCTGAAGAGAGGAATGTGAGTTTGCAAGGAGAAGAATATCGATAATGGGAGTGAATGGCAGGGTTTGGGAGGTATGGTGTGACCACTGGAAGGATGCACCCACATGACGAGATGCCATGTGCATATTGGGGTCTGTCGCGGTCCCGTGAAGCTCTAGGGTGGATTTTTCCGTAACTTGCGAGAGTTTACTAAAAGTATATAGGGTGTAGCTGGCTTTTCTTTTTTGAGTTGCGTCATATTCTCTACTACTTTTCTGTTCTTGTGCATGTTACGCACCTTACCGCCAGTCTTAGGGAGAAGGTGGGTGATGATGATGATATACTATATATATATATAATATTAATATTATATATATATATAATATATTAATATATATAATATATATAATCATATATTATATCTTATATAATATATATATTTAGAGCGTCTAGATCAGTGGGTAGAGCACCGCTTAGCGAGAGGGCCCAGTTGGACTGGGTGTGAGCGAGAGAATTTACTTTCTCTATTACTCTAGCTTCGTCCATCTTCAGCCGTTAATGAAGTAATTTACGCTGCTTTGCTACGAGTGGAAACTTCCGGATGCGCATAGCCTGCTGGCCTCCAGCGTACTTAGCCGTTAGCCGTGGAACCAGGACCTTTCTCGATGGGGTCCGACAGGTCGTTGACCTTCCTGGGGAAAGACGTTTATAATATATATATATATATATAATATATATATATATATATAGATATATTATATATTTATATATATATATAATATATATGATATTATATATAAGATATATATATATAATATATATATATGTTAAATAATATATATATCATATATATTATATATGTATTATTATAATATAAATAATATTATTATATATATATATATAATTAATTAGTATATATATATAAAATATTCTATATTATATATATTATATATATATCATATTATAATATATTATATATATACTAATATATAAAATTAATATAATAACAAAGGTGGCAAACCCATTTACAAAAGATAAAACAGATAATGAGGAAATACCTTTGAGGATAAAAATGACAATAAGATTAAATATACCCATCACTGTTTAACTCCATCTTTATTATTTTGTTATGAATTAACTTTTGAAGTCTTCCCTAATACCATTCCTTGTAAGATTTGACCTAAATTTTTAAAATTTTTCTTATTTTGAGCTTTCAAATAATTTTACTACATTTTAAAATTTTTACTTCCAGTAAAATAGAATTAAATAAAAATTTAATCCATATCATGTCCTTAATATTATCACGTAAGGTCTTGTTATCATATAATTAATTATCTTTTTTGATTATAAAATAAATTCTGAGAAATTTTTCATAAAATGATATAAACAATTCTTTTAACGTAGTGATGCAGGGCTTTAAATTCGACTAAAGAATTTCACTTCACTATTTTAACATTTTGTATTCATAAAGTTTCATTGATGTCATAAATATATATATATATATATTATATATAATTATTATTATATCTATATAATATATATATAGTATATATTATTTATATATCTATATAAATATATAATATATATATTTTTATAATTATATATTATATATATATATTATATAACTATAATATATATATATATATATATTTATATAAGTATTATATATATATATATATAATATATATAATATATATAATTATTAAATTATAATAAATATATATATATAATAAATATATATACTATTTATTAAAATAATATATATATATATATATATATATAATATTTATTATATATTATATATATTATATATTATATATATTTAATTATAATATATATTGTATATATACATAATATATATATATATAATATAAATATATATATATATATATGTATATATTATATAATAGTATATATATACTAATATAATATATATATCTTTATATATAATATATATTATTATTATATATTATATATCATATAATATATATATAATATATATACGATAGTATATTATATAGTATATAATATATATATTATATAATATATATATATTATATATTAATATTATATTATATATATATATATATATATATATTATATACTATATATATAACTATATCTATTATATATATATATATATATTATATATATATTAATATAATATTAATTTATATAGAAAATATATAAATCTATATATAAATATATATATATTATATATAATATTATATACATATATATATAATATATATATATATACTATATATCTCTATATTATATTATTTTATATTACATATATTATATTATATATATACTATAATTATATATAAATATATACTATATATATTTAAATATTATATTATATATATTATATAATAATATATATATATATCTATATATATATAAGTTCAATAAGTAAATGTATTCTTTATTCTTATAGTCTGAAATATAGCATTGACAATTATATATAAATAGATATAATATATATATATATAGTAATCTAGAATATTATTTACGATAGTATCAGCTGTTTTTCCAATGTAATAATGTCACCATTTTCTTGAGAGTTCAGAGATAATAGGAGGCACGCATCAAGTGTATAAAAGACATTAGACATTTAGAGAATTTAAATTATTTATATTTCATTTATAGAAGATACTTTCTATTTATTATGCTTATAAAATGAAAAATAATGGAAAAATTATAAACAAATGCAAATAAATAAAACTATATTGTAAAAAAAGAGCTTCACAGTCATGTTTAAATCATTATTACATTTCCTGAACAAAAATTCTTCACTGATTACAAATAATATTATATACAGAAATTTTATTGGATATACAATTTTCATACAAAAAAGATAATGAAATGAAAGATTCCATTTTAATATGTGTTTTTGAGTGATTTAAGCACTTAACCATAGTTTGATTGATTCACATAATTCAAGATAAAGTTTCGCCTTCAAAAGATCTCTAGGCAGAAATTATGCTAGAAAGTTTCCTCCTCGAACACTGCAATGCTATAAGGTGAGAATTTTTATAAAAATGTTTATTACAGTGAAATATTTTCGTTTCATAAAATAATTATTAAATTATTCTTTAAATATAATTATTTTTAGATCTTGCTTCTATTTTTAGGAAAATAAATATGCGGGGGTCAGACGAAAGCAAAGTAACGTATAAACTGATATAAGTGCATTGAAGGTCATGCCAAATTTCAAGCTATTTGTAGGCAAAGAGATATAAGCCTAATCGATTTTTTTTATCTCTTCCATGCGATTTTAGCTCTAGTTTATTATTTCTCTATCTTCAAACTTATTTTTCGCATAAACGAACTTTTGTCACACGGGCTACTTTCCTTTTGAACCCATGAAATATAAATACCTATCCTTGTAAAGAGATCAATTATTCATTTAACATTAAAAATAATTACATAATAATTAATAAAAAAAAATTAAATATTTCGAAACAATTATTTTATGAAATTTAAAAGTTTTATATAATTTTAAAGTAAATAATTTGAAAGTTAAATTATAAAATAAATTTAAATATGAAAATTCAATATAATGATTTTTAAAGCCGTGAATGGCAGTTATATCTTTGCTGCATAATATAATACGCAATACCAACTTTACAATCTTACTACTTTAATTTTATAGTGGTTATGAGGTGCAGAATTCATAAAAAAGTATCCTTATATATATATTAATAATATAATAATATATATATAATATATATATAGAATAAATAAATATACATTTCGACAAATATATATATATTTTTTTCAAATATAAATATATATATCTTATATTAATGTCTATAATATATTAATCATTATATATATATTAATTAATAATGTATATATTAATAATAAAATATTATATATAAATATAATTAATATACTATAAATTATACTATATTAATTAAATTATATTATTCGATTTGGTATATTAAATTATATAATATATATAATATATAGTATATATTAATATATATAATTATATATATATATATATTAATCAATTATATATATATATTAATATATATATACTTATATATTACCTTTATCTTAATATAATATCTTAATATATCTATAACACTACTTCACTATATATAAGATAAAGGGTATTTCGGCCCTATACTGGTATCAGTTTAGGGATTACCTAAGCGGTCTATCTCTTACTAATATATACTTCTTAGGCCCGAGAAACCTCTATAACTACTACTTATAGACATCATATTACTAAGTAAAACCTATTTCTCTAGCGTTATAAATGGAATTTTCCGGACGCCAAGTATACCTCGTAATTTAAAACTACTTCATAATCAGGTAAGGGTTTATTATTAGGCCTATACTTATTACAAATATTTTAAGAATACTATCTAATTTTTCATATTAAGATATTTTTTTTACTTTGTTAGGCCCTATACATACATATACTATCGCTTTTACCCTCAAGATATAGCTCTCCAGAGAATTGTTAGTCTCAAGTATAGCGCATATAAATATATAAGTATATATAATTAATATATAAGTAGCTAAAATAAGTAAAATAGCGATACTATACTATGAGGAGTTAGCTATAAACTATAATACCTTGATTATCATGAGTACCTATCATACTATATTATAATATATAATATAACTAAATATAACTGTCATAATGAATAATATTATATAGCTTTCACATATATTATGTTTACTACTTGAGTACGATTTGATGTAAATCCATGCCAAATATTTAACCACGCATTATAGAAAATCATTAATGGATGAAATAACATATAACAATAATATATTCAAATATAATTATGTGTAATCTAAGTATAATTTTTACAGATTCTAACAAAGTCAATTATTTTTTATTAAAATTAAAAACACCAATGAGTTTTGACATTTTACGTGAATTTATCATTGGCCCAACTATATATAAATAATTTATGCATAAATTTCATATATCTAAAACACCGGACTAAAATTTACAAAATATAATATATTTTTTTATAAACAATCCAGTTAATAGTGTTATGATTATTGTATTCAATATATATTATTTATATCCATTTAATACGTTAGTTCTGAGATATATAATAAAATATTACTTGAGTATTAGAGTTATTCATAATATATATAGCGTTTTATGTTAAGTATGACACAAGATTATGCTGTAAATTCGTAAATTAATATCCTTAATATTTCAGTGCAAAGTTATTATTTAAGAGAACGGTGCATGATCCGATGAGGTAGTTCTTAAGCCATAATCAACAATACAGTATATCCCTTTATGAACCTAATTAACTGCATAGTATCTCGTATATAGCTATGAGAATAACCAGAATAAGATAACCAAAGAACTAATGTTTTGACTCCATTATAACACTACTATTTTCAATCATATATTATATATCTCTACTATTCTATCTATTCATCTTCATCTTCTCAGATAATATATATGATTCCCTCCATCTTCTATTCTCATTCTCTTCACTCTATATATAATGTCTCATATTAAGTCGTCTCTCTCTTCTCTAATATATCATCAGATCTCTTCATCTACTATCTCTGCATCGTATATCGTACATATTCATCATCTACTCTGGGGTCCGCCCGTTATTCACTCTTCTCGCGCAATCATCATCTCATTCTTACATCACGGGGGGTCGCTCTCGTCCTCCAAATTCTTCATATAAATATCTCTATATTATTATCTCTATATCTATATATCTATATTCTATCTATATCTATATTCATTACTATACTCAATATATCTCTTTACTCTCTATCTCTTCACTCTATATATCTCTATCTATCTTCATTATTAATACTTCACTCACTATTAATATATTATCTATATCTATCATATATCTATATACTATATATCTATATTATCTTCACTTTCCTTACCTTCTTTACCAATAGCTCTGATTGACTCTACTTAATAAATGATAATTCACACAGCCCAATATTCACAATATCTTTAATAATCTCTACATCTCTCTCTCTCTATGTCCTCTTTCTTCTAATTCTCTCTCTCCAATACAAATCGTTCTCTTCTCTTTACTACTTCTCTCTCTACTCTCTCATATGCAGCTTACTTCTCTCTCTCTCTCTCTCTCAGCTTACTGCTTAGGCTCATCGCTGTCCCTTCTATATCTTATCTTCAAAGAGTTGTCTACCTCTCTTTCGTCTTTCTCTAGCATGAATCTCAAATCATCATCAATTTTATACTCTCTCTCTCTCTCTCTCTATTCTTTCTTCTTTTCTTTTCTCCTCTTTCTTTCCTCTTCCTCAAACTCATCAGTTATATCATTCTACATCTTCTCACTCCTCTCACAGTGATGTCGTTCTTTTTCGTACCGTGGAATCACGTCTTTCCCCCCCTCTCGTCCCGAATTCTCGCCTTCATGCTCTAAGCTCATATGGCCCATGTTGTAATCTCTCCTTCATCGTTGGAAATCCAGTTTGGACCTTACGCCATCAGTTTTATATCACTTGCCTCCGTCTAAGGCTTCAATCCTTCATACTCTAACTGCACCTTCTTCAATCTCGCGACAAGTAGATGATCTTGCGATACTCGTGGGTTCGGAAAGTCTTACCCTTGTCTACTTAGCGCCTTCTTTCGTGTGAAAACGTCGTGCCTCTTCGGCGGTCTCACATCAATATACATCGAGATGAATTTGCGTCTCAGAGCAGATTCGAACGCACCCGGGAGTGCATACTCATTATCCACGGCTATAACAGACTACTGATGAGAGACATCACCATTTTCCTCATCGATTTGTTCCATCTTGAACATTCCAAGAAATTAACAAAGATTCTGCGTCACCAATTAGGTTGTCGTTGTCAATATTATATTGAACTATGATGCACATGTTCATTGTTGTATGAAATATTCGGTTTGGTTAATTTTCTTGTTCAACTGGGTGCAAATGCAAGAAAGGTCGATGGTTATTATATGTGTTTCCGAAAAATTTGAAACCGGAGATGAAATGAAAGAGAATCAGATAAGTAAAATGGGCACTCTGAAGCAAATCCTCAGCAGGAACTTTTGATATTCTGAAGGCCTGGAAATTCCTTTGTCTGCACTTGGAAAGAAAAATCATTTTTTTGGCAAAAATTCTTAGATTTTTAAAAATTCCTTTAAAAGAGACGGCACTATTTTCATTTCCATCAGTTTTAAAATATTTAAAAGTTTTTCCTGTGTGACAATGATGAACCTCATCCACATTTATTACTTTAGTTTGATGAATATTTCCTATATGCTCCAAATATGATATATATTTCGTCATGATTATTAACAGATGAGAAATGCAGGACCTCCTGCTGCTGATGAAAGCTAACATGCTGCAGTTCGTGTGGCTCTGCGTTTACATCTGGATCAGATGAATACATAAGAGATAATTTGGTTTATAAAGCATGATAATGCGATGCGGCTGAGTACCTAGTCACGTGCTGGGATACGAGCTGGCAGGCGTCAATGAGAGTACAAACATCTGGACAGAGATATCTAGCATACGTAATGACTCACAGAGGAACTGTGGTTACTCACATTGCGCTAGTGAGCAAATATCACGAGCTGGTTTTGTATCTGCGCGCAGACCAAATCGGTTTCGCATAACAATAACTAAGACATTTTTTTCAACGGAAAAATTTTAGTAAATTTCCTTTTTAACATTCCAATGGTGGTTCGACAATCTGGAACAGTATTTGAGTCATTAATTAGAAATGCAACCACGATTAGGAAACAACAATGAAAAAAATATTGGCTTTAAGGTCGCTGATCTCTTAATAGACCTCTGAACGTTCACATTTTCTTTGCCAGTCAATGGTGGACACCCATCCAAAACCAAGTCACGAACAGAGCTTAACTCAATATTTAATTGTAAAATAATCTCGTGTAGTAACATATAGGCTCTGGCATATCTTCAAGCTTTAAGTTTTTTTAAAGGAGGCGTAAAGCCTACGAAATTCTTCAACGTGACATTGAGTCCTTATCAACCAAGCGGAAACCAATCGATAGCTGTTCTGTTCCGGATATGTCCGCTGCTCGTCCGCTAAAAGAGAGAAATATTTACATTTGTTTACTTCATTCAAAATTGATTAAAGTCAGACTTTACCAAAGGTCAAAAATAACTATTTTAATTTAAAGGTGTGGTAAGATGGTTTAAGCATATGGAGGCAGTAATAACCCGTCTTCTATAAACTTTTTTTTCCCGCGCGTGATATTCCTAATATGTTCCACTCCAAGAAAACAACATCTTTCAAGGTAGCTAACAGCGTGCGGTAGTAATCGTTCTTGAATTTGAGCAAAAGTCGGGAAAAAATTTGCCGTATGCTGGATATCCCGACAGTTGGCCTTAGGCACAATACCGTACCCGCGCCGAGCATAGATGTCATATAAAAAAGAACCCTATTAAAACCCAACAATAAATGATTTAAGAATGTATACAAATTAGTAAATGAATATATTTCGCTTTGCATAAGTATACATATATTAGAAGTTAAAAGATACAAAATAAAAGGGCTTTTTGAATGCAAGAACAACACAATGTGCAGTTGCTCTAGTTATATATCTCTTACTCAATCTTACGAGCAGACTGTATAGTGAGCAATTACTATCCGCACAGTTATTAAGATGAACTAATCTTAACAGCTACTTCGAAATTGCGCTGTCGCTTGTTGATAGACCAATGATACGTGAAATTATCAAAGGTCAATAATTATTATTCTAGCCACTCTTAAAAAACTAATAAGGCGTGATGAGATCATTGACGCATGAGCTTTTATGTCTACTACACAGAGAGTATTTGACACTACTTTATAATAATGAAGTTAAGGCCCTTGTGTGGACTTGGCCCTCTTGTTTTTGAGATTTATATTTGTGCGATGACGTTGCTCCACTCTATGGACCACATTGGCAAAAGATTGACATGTCATATGGTATGTATTTACATGTATAATGTGATATTTACACATAAGAGAGGATGCCCTAAGAAATCACTTAAGGTCTCTTATATGATCTAGAATCTTATTATACTATAGATTCCGTACACAATGTTAAACCATAAATATCGTCCTCATATCTAATTATTATATATAAGTAATTACAGGACCTATTAACAATGAAATCTGGTTGGGCAGTTCCTACAGAAACTTTTACGGAACCACTCACTTGGAAAATAGTAATAAGAATATAGGATAAAGGAAGAATTTTTTTTCCTCTTTTATGCACCCTTTAAGAACTTGTACAAAATGGATGATATAATGTAGCACGGATGTCTTTAATAGTTCAGAGTTAAATCGCTTGTAATCCTTTAAACTATCGTGAATGTGTCCTAAGCCAATAGATTAGTCAAATATTCTAAACTAGGATAATTTAAGAAACTCATCACGATATTCTCATAGCCCAAAGAAAACATTATTCATTCTAAATACCAATCTGGCTGCACAACTGATCCAGATTGTAACGCAAGCCCACACTAAGAACTCTCACAGGTCAAGTCGATCAAGCCTTATTCTATCACAGTCATAAGCAAAGTCGAAAAGTCATGCCAATATGTACTTGGCTTCCAATGTATTACAATAACATTGACATTACGAGATATCACTATCACACATTTAATCTTGGACCCATACAACCATGAAGAAATCTACTTAACAATCCCTAACTAAGGATCGTAGTTTGTTTCAATCACTAAATGATAATAACTTGATTCAATCCAGGCCTTTAATTATAAGCTTATCCAGTATTTTTTCAGTATTACTTGTCAGATTAATAAGAAATAATATTTAGACCAGTCTCCACTACTTCTTTCGGCTTCTCAGCACACAAGCAGTTACCTCTCTGATAAGATATTTGCAAAAATTTTTCGTTCATTACCAGTCCTCAATATCTCATCGTATAAATCCTATTTAAGATGTAGAGCAAATAAAAGCTATTTGATGCATTTTATTTATTGCTGGTTTAAAAAAAAAAAGATACATTCAATTCAGATTATTTTCAAACGTCTTACGATTCTCTGATTGGGCAACAACGAATGCATGGATAGAGGTATACATGAGCGGCGTTACAATTCTGGCCAGGGTGGGCATGGCCCTCCCCTACATTTCCAGCCACAGAACGAAGTATCTCAAGATAAAAAAAATAGGCTTTTCGTATAGGTATATATATATATTATAATATAGTACTTATATATATATACCCTATATATACTATATAAATCATATAAATATAATATCATATATATATATGATATATACATAATATTATAATATAATATATATACTATATTATATATATATATATATATATATATATATATAAGTTATATAATATATTAAATATATATATATAAGTAATAGTATATATATATTATATATATATAATATATATTATAATACTAATATAAGATATATATTATATATATATATATATACTTATATATATATATATATATATATAATATATATAGTTAGCATGTGATCATTAAAAAAATATTAATTGTGGCAAATTTCTCAATGAGATTCAAAAACCTAGAGGGGGGGCCCATGGCCCTTACCCTGCCCCCATAACGGCGCCCATTGTATTATAATTGCTAAACATAATTTTTGAAGGGTATTCAGCATCTGGTTGGTCCTCGGAGGTATGCTTTACAAAAAGCGAACTCAAAGTTACCATTTCTCAGCTGACGAATGTGTTGCTGAATTTCATCATCTGAATCATACTTAAGCTACCCTCATTGTTCAGTAGTAACATCGAAAACATCCAGTACCGCGCGATACGTAAGTTATTATATAAAAGTTATAACATATTGATATGATTATAATATATATAATATATGAAATCATATATTTTAAGGTTATAATGACAATAGCAGTTTATTTTTATTGGATAGTCTATTCTGTGTAGCCTTACAAATATTTCTACCTGTACTGAATAGTTTTTTTACTTTTCACTGATGATGGTGGGGCTATAAAGAATTTTAATGTAAGCTTTCTTATATTCATAAATTATTTCCACTATATTTTCCACCAATTGAAGAGAGTGGTGGAGCTGTCCTCGCTGCTCAAAATTGGTAAGCTTGTATATTTGTAAATTTACTGATGTAATATCATGTGACTTTTTCTTCTTTTTATGTTCAACTTTTCACTGCTGGAAGAATGTAGCATTCTTTTTGTTTCACTTGTATTAATTGCTTCTGTACTTGACGATTTGATGCAGCAGTTTCTTTTTAACAGTCCATTAAAGATATGAAAATTGGACCTTCAGCATCAATTCCTCCAGTACTGAACTTTCTTGCATTTATTTCCGTGTCCCAATGATCATGATTCTCACTGAATTATCCGATTCATGTTGAAAAGTTAGTTTGAATCTTGGATCTAAGAACGTTTTTATGCACAATGATCTATCACTTAGATACTTGTTTAGTCTTCTTTTTATTGATGCTTTAAGTTCCCCAATAAGTGTAATTAATCATTCTATTATAACTTGCTATTTAGCACTTTATTATAGACACATTTATTGCCAACATTGAGGGGATGACTTGATCCATTGTTTCTTCTCGTTTACTGCATATTTTAGTAATATTATCAAATGTTCCCAGTAAATGAAGTAGTTTTTCTACGGTTTGCCACTGGAAATCAGTTAATGTTTTAAGTCAATGTTTAGCATCCTATGGGGCTAATCGAACTTTCTGCTCAAAAATTCTTTTAAGCATATCATAAAAGCTGTTTCAGTTTGTAGAATCATCTTGAAGCAACTTATGCTGTTTCGCATTTAACATTACTTGTATTGTAAACAATTTTGCAGCTACTGTAGCAGAATGATTAAATTGATAAGATATACTTCTACAAGTACTTAAAATATATTTAACTCACTTTTGACTTCAAAGAGAAACAATCATGAATGCATAGTTACAGCTTATGAAATAAAACATGAAATTCATGATAAGCCAATTTTGCTTGCATCAATACAATGTTTCGCTCCATTACCCCGTCCGCTAAATGAATTTTTATTTTTGGAATTTCCAATGCATTTTAAACCTCTTGCAAAATTTCACTAATATTGGCTTGTGTGGAGGTTTTAGGAATAACGCATCACTCTAAGGACTGTTCTTGCTGTTGGCAAAAGAATCTTTAATCAGAGTCATTTAAGGCTTGAAAATTAATATTAGCTGACTAATACCTCCTAGGATAAACATTTCTTGCCGTTCACCGATACCTAATCTATTACACCGTTTTCATACTTTGGGTTCCCATATCACTAAAGAGCTTCTTGTCACTGTCGTCACGTTTAACCTAATTTTCATTATAAAGAGGAGCAAAACATACTGTTCCGCAGGTGGTAAATACCATATAGTGCTAAATCTGAAGAGAAGGCTTTTTAATAAGGGGAGGATCCATATTTTAGATTTTGGGACCTCATTTCATTTTAGCCCCCACCTAAAATGGACCATCAAAGATTTGGAATTATCAGCCGATTTTGACCCTATCAACACCAAACTATAGCTTTTTTGGCCTCTAAAACGTGGTTTTCAGGTGTTTTTCGTGTCTGTAGTCATATTTTCAAATTTTCAATTTTTTCAAAACCCATGTTTTTTGACATTCTTCGTATCAACTTCCAGAATTTTC
>JABUQX010063888.1:42500-52609 GCA_015478945.1 Trachelipus rathkii
TTGATATAGTCTGTGGTAGGTTTCGTGGTGTGAAGACGTGCTTGAATGTTGTGCCTCAGTGAAATAATTGTATCTTTTATTTATTTGTGTTTATGAATTGCTGTGTTTAATTGAAAGTGTCTATGTTTTTCCAAACTTTTTTTTTATTTAGAATTTTATTAAATCTTACTACTTTGATACCATTTTATCCGTTTAAAGTTCTACGTACGAGGTTTTTAAAGATAAGTCCTAGTTTTTCTTTTTTTCTTTGTCTTTTTTCTATTTTTTTTTTATATGTGACTAGTACGCATTTGAGTTTATTTAAAGTTAATATCTGTTTATGGAATTTCGTCTTCACAAGTGTTAAAATTTGATTTTATTATTTTGGCACTTAAACTTTTAAATTTAGGTTTTAACGTTAAATCAATTTTATTTCTTTTTTTTTTATTCGCGAATTTATAGGGGTGCAAAGTGAGCGTTAGTGTTTTGAACTTTAGGAATTTTCATATTTTTACATATTTATGTAAATCAGATTTTTAGCTTTTTAGCATTTACGGTTTTTAAATTTAAGGTTTAGACGTGTAATAATTTTAACCTGATTTCACGTTTGTCTGTTTTATTTTATTTTTGTTTTTTGTCTGTTTGTTGTTGTGGGGTTTTGTATGTCTGTAAGAATGGCATGATTTGCAAACGGCGCGTTCTTACTATCGCTTGTGCTAACATCCGTGGCTTTGCATCTAACTCTGCATCCGTGAAACCACCTCTCTAACTCTAATCCTAACCTTTTGCTCCTGTCTGAGACCCGATAGCTAAGAATTTATATATAAATGTTAATATGTCCAACTATAACTTATTTCTAATTTCCGTCTAAAGGGTGGAGTATGTGCGTATGTTTAAACATTAACACTCCGTAACACGTCTCGAGAATCTCGAATCTCCTAAAATGTCGATGTTCTGTGGCTTAAATCTTTCTTCTTCTACTACAATATCTTGTGCTTCTGCTTGTTCTCCTAACAGAAACAGATTTTCCAGCCTTTTTTGAATACTTACTACTTCTCACGAGACTGTTCATCTTCTCATCCAAATTACTGAGGTCCCTCTATTTAGGGGAATTTCAATGTACACAACACCTGTTGGTGGGTTCCTCTCATACTGTATTTTAGGTGGGGAGGAGGCCGAATCATTTAGCAATCTCAACGATCTGGAGCAGCTAATTAAAGAACCCCACACATTCCGGATCGTCCCAACCAATTCTTGAACACACTTGACCTATTTTTTCCATCACCCTGAGTCTTCTCTCTATAAATACACCCCTTTCGCTCCTATTGGTAAATCTGGCCCAAAGCCTTATATCTCTTAATTTAATACTTTCTCTCCAAGAGTTCCATCCTGCCCTACGCGCGTTTGTGTCTGGCAAACTTTGATCGGGGCGATTGGGGGGCCCTTGCGTTGCTTCTACGCTAGATATAATTGGAATGATTGCTTTGTCTCTGGTGACGCTTCACTTCTGCCGATAAGGGGGGAGCTGTAATATCGTTGTTGGGATGAGTAGGTTTATTCCTTCTTCGAATCAAATCTTTCTCTCCTCATTAATCATGGTTTCGATCAAGTGCTGTTCTGCTGGCCTCCAGGCTAGAAGACACGGTGCGTATCGGAGTGGACAAAATTCTCAGTTCTACACTATCACTCTTGACTACAGAGTCTCATGATCGTTGCATGGGATACTCTTCGAACGAGCAAGCGGCCTATTCATCACCAGCGAAGTGCAAGCTAACCTCCTATGTTCTCCTAACTGACAATCTTTCTGGCCTCTTGCCCAAAAAACATCTCAACAACTTCTGTAATCTGTCTTCCTCCTTTATTCGCTCTGATGGGTTTGTTGCTATTACTCCAACTGAAAGGCCAATCTCTTCGGACTCCCTATTTTTCCTCAACTCAACCCTGGACGATTCTGGCTTCCTCCTCCTCCTTCTTTCTCCTCTCAGGGTGTCCTATGCCTTTGCTGTGATATAACATTCGATCGGGTGCATGGCTCCTAAATTACAATCGTTGGGAAAGGCGGTGGCCCGGGATGGCATTTTCTCCGAGTTTTGAGGGAGTTTGCCGTGGCTATTCCCGCTCCCTCCATTCAACATATATTCTCTATGTCTCAATACTAGCACTTTCCCTCAGTTGTTGGAAGACGTCACATGTCCACCATTTCGAAAAAAGGAAGCGCTACTGACTCTTCTAACTATTCGTCACTGTGCTCTTACTTGGTCTATCTATAGAATCTTTGAAACTCTTCTCACTCTCATTTTCTTAATTCACTATCTGGAATCTCATTCACCTCTTTCACGATCGCCATGTAACGGCTCTTCGCGCGCTGAGGTGCGACTGGCCGATTAATACTTTCCTATCTTAAAATGATTTATGGTGTTTCCGCACTTAGCGAACTACGGGGAGACTTGCGGGTGGCGCTTTGACATAATCCATAGCATTTGCCTGAGGTATGGCACGCGTACTGCTCTCCAAGCTCGCTTCCTTTGGGTTCCCTCATTCTCTTTGCTTACTTATGTCTAGCTTTCTTCAAATCGCTCAATAATAGCTGTTGTTGATGCGGCGACTTCTTCTTCCATTTCTGTCAATAGTGGTGGTGTTCCTATGGGTTCTGTATTATCTCCTACGTTTATTCCTACTTTTCAATATTGATCTTCTCAACCTGCAGTTCTAACTCTATTCACTATCATAATGCTCCAGATGAACTTCGACCATTCTATCTTCACTCATTCAATTCTGTCTCACCTTCTTTTACTTCTAGAATTGCCTCTCGTCTAATTCTATTCCGATTCTATTCTCGCTGATCTGAATAGAATCGGTGGTGGAAGTATATTTTACTTAAATTTCAAATTCTTTAAAAATATCAATCTCTACAAATCTCCCTCTCTCTAAGACACCTTCTAACTTCCTTATCTCTTACGACAGTTCTCTCGTATCCTGTCGACAAAATATAAAACTCATCCTATGGCCTTAATAATAAAACTAAAAATGTTCTTGGAAACCATATCCATCGACAACGGTTTGCTAAGGCGGGCCTCAAGGAAGCTGGGCAGATATTCTGTTTAGACTGCGAGACTTTTTTCCTCTCACAGTTACTGCCGTTTATACAAGGGCCTCAATCGCTCCTTATCGTATATTGAGTCTGTACTCTGCGATAATCTGGGGGGGCTCAGTTTCACCCGGCTTTTTGATAGGGTCGAGTCAAAGGCAAAAAGACTTAACAACTGTTCTGTTTTTTCTAGTTCACTTGACCTCTATCTTTGCGGCGCGATGTTGGTAATTTATCTCTTTTCTATAGGTACCGTAGCGCAAGTGCTCGAGGAACTTTCCATCGCGTGCCACCACCTTTAAGACGCCTCGTAGCACAAGGGGTGCTTGTGTCGGCATCATGTGTTTTGTTTCGATATCACAACTCCAGACTATGTTTCTGCTGCGGTGCCCTTCTTTCTCTGCCACCTCTGCTCTCTGGGATCTATATACATCTTCTGTGTTTCCTACTCCTTTAATCTCCTCACTTCAAAGCCCCGCGGCTGTGCTCATCTGCGTAGTTTGTGTTATTGAATTTTTGTTGTTTTTTACACAACCCCCTCCTTGAATAGGGCATTGCCGTGAGCGGTGGTGATAACCGTAACAGAAAAAAAAATAAAAGAAAACAAAAAAAAATCTCTCCGAAGAGGTCATCCTTTTCAACCTCGCATATTATTGTCTATTCCCTTTTTTTTCGCAAAGTAAAAAAAAAGCTTTGGGGTACCACTGCCTCTTACAGACGTCCCCATACTGAGCTATTCTACTTGCTATCTCCTGTACATTTCCTCCTCCTCCTCCAAATACTCCACTCAAGTATTTGCATTCTCCACCATGTATATCTCAGTCCCCCTCACATCTATATACTTCGCATCTCCCCTCCCTTCTCCTACTACCAGCAATGATCTCAGTCTTTATGTGTTCATAGTGCGTATAAACGGCCCTTCTCTAAAGCCTATTAGCATAATATGCTACCACCTCTCTCAGCCTTCTTCTCTTCGCTCCAGCATGCCAAGTATCTGCACATACCAGAATATCAGTCCTAATTTCCTATATCCTCTCTCACTTCTTTATCACTACATCCAGATATGCTACAAAAAAATTGGTGACAACACGCTTCCCTGTTGACTCCAGTTCTCACCTAAAAACTTTATTCCTTATTCTCATATTCTGTCTTACATTACATTTATTATTCTTATACAATCCCAGGGCTCCTCTCACTTTTTTCCCTGCATATTCTCTCTCTAGCACTCCCCTCCATAGTCCTTCCTAGGCACTGAATCAGCCTTTCTTAGAACTATGAAAGCTACATATGCTCGTTCGTTCTTTCTATGTCCGTGCTGCTCTTCCCCCAGT
Source organism: Trachelipus rathkii (assembly GCA_015478945.1). Lineage (NCBI taxonomy): Eukaryota > Metazoa > Arthropoda > Malacostraca > Isopoda > Trachelipodidae > Trachelipus > Trachelipus rathkii. The sequence goes on from JABUQX010063888.1 coordinate 46,899, forward strand.
CTGGGCTCTACTACCATTTTCAGCGTTTTTCTCTAGTACTCTCTTTATGCCAAGGTGTTCCCACAAGAATGTTACACTACAGTTTTGATTACACTAACCGTATCTTTTTATTTCCCTTCTCTAAGAACTGTTCTCAAAGTCCAAAGCTTTGGTCCATCGTTCTGGTCCAAAGACTTCTTCACAGTTCACAATTCTTTCATTTTCCTGAAGAGTTGTTTGGCAATCCCATTTTCCTGAAGAGCATTGTTCACAAAGTAACCTCACTCCTCCATAGTGATCTCCTCCCATTCTTTCATCCTCCCTCTCTTTCTAATCTTATCTCTTCTCTCTCATCCCCCGACCTTGCTCAGTTTACATTTTAATCAGTTTCCTCTGAAGTATCCTTTTATCTCCTATTTGTACTGTTGACATAACTTCTACCTAAAAATTATCCACCTTGCTTATCAACTTTGTATTCACACTTTCTCTTTTGAATCTCTTATTAAACGTTTGTATCTAAAAATATTCATCTTCCTTTTTATCTCCTTATATAATCTATCCCATAATTTCTTCCCTCTCTCTTTTCTGCCCTTTTTTTTTGACTCTTCTGTATTTCACATTCTTCACCATCTTAGATTTTCATTTTAAACCTTACCTTCATAATAACTACGAGGGCCACCTTGTCTGTGGTAGTTTCTATTTTTCAACCACATTCTCATCAATACTGCTTTTCCTCTTTATTGCCTCTTCACTTCTTCAGTCCACCCGAATCCTCTTGTGTCAATTTCAACTCGTTCCTTCCTACCATTCATTAGCCGCAGGGTCTCCTCTGCTGTCAATTTACACTTTTTCTTGTCCCTAACCCCCTATCTCTCCGACTACTTCTAAATTGTTTCTAGTATTCTGAACATTATTATATTTCCAATAATTTTCCCATTTTCTTTATCACACTCCCCTTTGCCAGTGACATCCCACTTTAATCACATTTCTATTTCTTTATTCTGCAAGCTTGTCTGTCTTTCAACGAATTCGAGGCTCCCCGATAATCCAATATATCCTAAATAGATCCGTACACTAATATATTGCGACTCCACGGTATAAACTCACATATTCTTGGTTAGCCCTACTATCAGACGATATTAATATACGTCTTATAATATAACAACGGATCTGTCTCGATCTAATTCTCTCTAAATTGTCCCAATGATTTGTTTCTCCGATTAATAATCTAATGTGAACCTATTTGAGAGTTCCTGACTGTTGGAATTAAAACTATTCTATCTGTAACTATCATTTCCTTGCCGATTAACAGAATATCTATCAACCATTCTACTGCCTGCCAAATGAGAATGTCTTGTTACTCTCACCTCTCCTCCACACCTGATTCAACAAAAAAATATATAGCTCTATGCTATAAAACTTTTAAATCGCTCAAATCTTGCATGAAATCTACAATATATAAAAGTATATATTATATAAACTATCCATATATTATATATTCGTGTTACTATATTATTATATATATATATTAATATATAATATATATATATATATATATATATATTATATATATATATATATATATATATATATATATATATTATAATATATATATATATTATATATATATTTGATATGTTATTTTATTTTGGAAAATGTTATCGTACGTATCTGTTATTATCGATTTTTATTCCGTAATACATCATAGAAAAAATAGCAACTAAGTCGATTATCCATGGACTTACTATCGAATTATCATTATTTGGAATTTTGTTCAAGTCGATACCGATAACGTAATAACATAAATTTAGTATCGATCGATATCGTAATCTCCAATGCTTTTTAATGATAAGGCCCATTACACCGGTCATAGGCAAGCCTCACGATATTTAATATGATATTTATTCATTTATTTAATAATATATATATTATAATTATATATATTAATATTAATATATCATTAAATATTATTAATTAATATTATAAATATATTAATATATTATATAAATATATATATTATATTAATAATATATATATATATAAATTATATATATATATATTAACTGTATATATAATTATATATATAATATATTAATATATAATATATATATTAAATTATCTCCTATTTTTATTAATGGTCTTTCTTATAAATTATAATTCTTCAATTATTATCCCACTATGTTAAAGCCGAAAATTGAACCTTTTATAACTATTAACTATTATATTATTTTATTTACTATAGATTTATTAAAATATATATTTAATTCTTACAAATATTTTAAAAATTTATTAAATACTAATATATATATAATATTTTATTTACAATATGTAGTCGAAGTAAAAATAAGTACAAATGCTCAAAATGTTCCAATATTTGACTCTCAGCCTATATCTTTATGTATATATTTTTTATATATATAAATATGTATAATTATATAAATATTATAGTTGTGAGGACAGAGTAACATTCATTAAGTAGTATTATAATATATTGGTAATTGACACTCTATCTTGATAGTGTTATAATACCAATATGGTATGTGATGTTGGGTAATTTTTAATATATTATATATATAATCCCTCTGTGCTCATGAAAGGCATTCTCATGCATAGGAAGATGCAGAGTGAAGCGACTGCATTTTACCTGGAGTTATGCTACAGGAGTAGATCGTAAAACGGACGAACATAAATGGACAGAGGATGAGGTAAGTAAACAGCATCCGGTGAGGAAGGCCGAAATGGGGTAGATCAAACTTCCCATTGGGCTTTTGGATTTGTAGGGTATATTATCCGCATGACATTTCAGTGCCCAATGGTTCGGAGTTATCCCTCTTCTTTGAACAAGTATCTAATAATCTCTGTAGACCCTATCTTTAAGGCAAGAACACACTATAGTAAGAGCAGGACACACACCGTGAGGTCCGTAATATTCTGATGTATTGGAGCGACGAAAGAATTCCTCGCAGCGAAAGGCACTAGACGGACAGGTGATAGCTTCTGGGCGTTTGTCAAGCTACCTCACTTAATTCACTTATCCTCTTGTACCACGGTTGGTAATATACTAACTAATACACCTTCCTCAGTACTGTCCTTCAGAAAAGAGTGCGAGTGACATCAAACCGAATACACAAAGACCGGCAAAAAATGGTAGCTATCGTCTTTCTGACTGATTCCAAACAATGTTCACGGTCGCCTATAGCCCTCGTTATCTAGCGGGTACATTGTTTCCATCTAAAAATAGTTCCAGTATTGAAGAACTCTACTATCTTAACTGTATGCTACATGTTTCTGGAGTAAGAGGAGAAGTAGTCAGATTATTACCTTCTTTGTCTGATGGATGCGGTATTATTCAGGTTAGAAAGTGGTGTTGTAACTTGGACATATCTTCTGGTAGCTCTTTGATGTAAACCTAGAGAGAAACATAAGACTGAATATGGCAACGCGGTTTCGGAAGTAATCTGGTGAGTTGTATGGTTTGTTCGTAGAAATCCCTGTTGTTTGCTGGAGGTGAAACTACGAAATGGTGAGGGAGCCTTGTATGGTGGAGGCTCTCGGAAGTATTATAAAGGAGTTGTCGCATCTACTGATAGACATTTGTGAATCTGTGGCACAGAATACTGGTGGAGTCAATATTCTGGTTGTGCTAGTGGAAGTTTGCTAAGCAAGTCTTCAATGGTCTAAAGCTCTTCTTATGTTTGACAAGGCTCCTTGCCTATTATCGAAGCTGGTTTTGGGTGTTTGATCACTATGTGCCCACTCTCTTAGGGGTTGGATTCGTTGAACGCGAATGCGATTTTCTGGGTATTAAGGCTTGCTGACATTAAGCGTTTGTTGGGTCATTATGAGGGTGATTATCTAATGAGCGGTTCGTGATTTGCGTATGGACTAGTATCACGAGGTAAATAAAAGTGTGAGAGAATGCACACACTAGGGGAGAATCACCACGTTGCTCGTGTCTTGTAGGGCACAGGACTCGTATTCTGCCTGGTCGCTCACGATGAAAGTTTATATACGTTATCTTTCAAAAACAATGTAATAAGCCGTATTCGAGAGGGGGTTACTCTGCAAGTAGTACGGCATTCTCTCAAGAGTGTGTGTTTGTATTTCTAACTTTTTGGTTCACGACATGACATCGAAAAGTGTATGAAATCACACAGCTAGGATTGACTGTTTGTTGTATGCGTTTGAATCAAAGAGATTATTCGTGTAAGCACAACTCTTGTTTGATAAATCAGTGATGCTAAGCATCTGTTTCTCTAAATCTTATATTAGTCATTGCGAACGTCTTGAGCACTTCCGTAGATTTTCAACATCGATCAATTGATTGATCTAGACAGGAAGTTTATTAAATCACGCCATTACGGTTACATCGTCAAGTACACTTCCAAAATGCTTTATAAAGTTCTATGATGACACTACTAAATCGGGCGACCACTTCTTGGGAATTGGCACGAGAAGGTGATAAGAAGAAGTTGCGAGGATTAGAGATTAAGAGAGTGAAGCTAGTTAAGTGAATCAAGGGTAATGGGTACCATAGTGAGGTGGTTACTCAAGTAGCAACGCGCTCGCAATAGAATTCTAGGAATTGTATATGTGGATCAGGAAGTGACACTGAAAAATATCTTTGGTCATGACGCAAAATTGAAGAGCACGAGTCGCTACTTTCGCTTAGTCTATTCGCCAAAATACCATGAGAACGTATGCCAGTTTCCCTATTTCGGTTCGACGGCTCTAGTTGATCGTACTAACCTGTAGGAAGTAAAAAAGTGTCACTTCTCAGTGGAGTTGGTGAAAATATGAAAAAGAATAAGCATTGTTGCTATGCTAACGGTTAACTGAAAAATAAAAGCATAAAAAAAACAAAAAATAGTCTTGGGGGGAGGCAGTAGGGACCTCAGATATATTACAACGATTCGCTAATCGATGGACGTCAGAAGAATAGAGTCGATCAGAGTCGCAGCATGTGGATGTTATTCAGTTGCAGGATAATTGGCGTCGGTTGTTCAATGTTCCACTCTGAATCATTCCTATGTTCACCAGGAATGCTCTAGGTAGGCAAATTACCTTTATTATGAGAAGGTCCTCCTTTTCGTGCGAAGTACTTTCATATCACAGCTCAGCGCCAATATAGGCAGATAAGCACGAGTTTAAATACGTTAGTGAGGAGGTATAGGTATCATAGGCACCTCACAAAATGCCGCCACACGCACACATGGGGGGGGTTCTATTGGTGAGGTGAGTCCAGCTGACGTTGTATGTGGCTGATACGACTAAAAAAACATTTTCATAACTTCTTTTCAAACCCATTTGCTCCCTTTCTATTTCGACGAACTGGCCGGCACAATCTTTTTTCTATAGGTATTACAATATGAATTTCTCGGGAGTTGACCTCTCCAGCGACCATCTATTTGCGTCACACACGTAGCACAGGTCGAGAATTGAAAAATCCCCAGACTCTGTTTCAGTTTGGTTGCCATTTTTCCTTTTCAGGCATATTTCTGTTCGTGACAAGCTACTTTGCCTTCTTCTGTTTTCCTCAACAGTATTAATTTCATCTCTCTTAAAAGGCACGTTTCGCCAACTCAGAGATTTAGTTGGCTTGGCTAGGGCGTGTGTGTGGGGTTTTCAATGTCTTAATTTTCTAAATCTCAACTACTTGAAAAGCCCAGACCTGAGTGGTTTGAATTGTTTATGAAATATATATTAATACTATCTATATATTATAACACTAT
>JABUQX010063889.1:0-15000 GCA_015478945.1 Trachelipus rathkii
TCCACGTAGTGCATGGATCATGAATCACTTTTTCCAACTCCGGAGGATTTTGGGACAATATTAATATAACCCACTTGGCAGCCTCTGTATCGTCGTAAGGCAATAGACTTGAAGACCATTTCGTGTGAGAGGTTTTTCCTGGAAATTCTCAGTCATGCTCGGCACACGTCGACCTTTCGGACATTTCATCATTTTCAATAAAGAGTTTTTTTAATGATTACGTAGTCATACGAAGTTAAGGAATCTCTTTTAAGGTCGGTAAATGCCCACCCCCACACTTTAAGAGCGAATGGAAGACGTTTTCGGATTTTTACCCGCAGATGTTCTCCTCTTAAGGAGCTGGCATTGCCCCCAGGGCGGCGACTTTTTCTGGTTGCTAGTCAAGAGAGTTTAAATAATGCAGGAAACTGAAACTTGGAGGCTGGGTAGAGGACCCAGAGTCGAGACCAACGAAGAAGCTCTTGAGTGACCGATCGGGTCGGAGTTACAAGAAACCACTGAGGGGTACCGCTCCTGAAAAAAGAAGAAATGGCATTGAATGCAAAAAGAGGAGAAGTAAGAAAGGAAAGAATGAGGAAGGAGGAGGAATGAAGAATGAGGAAGGAGGCAGTAGGAAAGGATTCAGAGTCGCGTACGACACCGGTGCTGGGAACCCGGATTGCGATGGCCTAGTTAGTAAACATTCGTTCTTAATAATACAATATCATTACTTGTCACCCATATGTGTTCCTGTTTATCATCGTCTTATCGTTCCATTTGCATTGCATCTTACAAAGATAACCCTTCTTTCTAAATGTTTGAAGACTGACATTTTATATTTTTTCAAATCTGATTCATATATACATATTATACAATTAATATTAATATTGTTTATCCTATTAAAATATATAAAATATGATTAAAATTTTTTATTTGCTATTTTTTATTTTTTTTTTTTCTTTTTGTTAAATTTTTTTTTTATTTTTTTTTTTTTTTTTTTTATTTTTTTTGTATATACTTAAATTACAGAGTTGAGCTTTTTAGCGAAAGACTATTGCGTTTTTCATTGTTATATAACTAAAAAATTGCATTTTATACATAACTTAATAAGCAGATAATATATCAGTAATTCATTAGATAAAATATTACAAAATAACATATATAATCATTCTACTCGAGCTTCCTAATATAATCAGAATCATAGTTGATGCTATTTGAAATAACTATGTTGAATATTATAATTAATATTATATAATTATGATATAAACTTAATTTCTTATACTCTTTTATTAAAGTATTAAAAAATATATACACAAAAAATCTTTATTATTTATATTTTATGGTGTTATTTCTTAAACCATGTCTAGAAAGTACATTTATAGCCGCAGAGTTATGTTTATTTGCAATCTTTTAATCAATTATAAAAAAATTTCCATGGGTCGCTATAAAATTTGAACGCCAAGTTCGTCCAAAAAATTCCGAATAAATTGATAATCTAAAATCACCACTCTCTAACCACACACTCACTAAATTCATATACCATTAGATCTATTTGTGTACTACTGTTATTTACAATGGCGTATTCATGAATTCGGTTATAATTCACTCTCGAAGGTTAAAGTGGAATAAATTACTTTTATTTTTATTTTTAGTTAATTTGCATAGATTAATAAAAGTAATTTTTAAATAACTTAAACAATGACTCATAGTATTGATTACTAATTAAGATTAAATAGTAAATCAAACTATACATGACTCACTCACAACTATCTTTTCCTCTTACCACATATGATCTATGATAACTCTGTTGTTATGAATTCAAGTAATTAAAAAAATTCTCATATACTATTAACACAAAAAAACTTATTTATTTCTTATTTGTTAATCATTCAGTAAGGTGATATATATTTACTAAAGAATATATTCATCTCTTTAATTATGTTTTATTAACTTAAAATAATTTACGATTGTTTACATACACCCTCTAAGAAGCAGTAAGAGTGCGAGGTAAATCATTATAGCGTATATAACTTCAACTGCTCACATTACTCACTACCCTTCGACGCTTGTATAATTCACACCCTTATTTATTGAATATTTTATCTTTCTATTGATCTGGTAATTCAAGTTCAATTCTCTCTTGTAATATAGCAACATAACATTATTTATTTAATTGTGGTGTGTTTTGGTTATACTTTAAACTAACTTTGTTTACTATAAAAATTAATATCATTCATGATTAATAATTAAAGAAAATATCTGAACAAAAAAAATTTTACAATACTAATTACAAATTTTTAAAGATACAATACAATATCACTAAAAAAAACCCAAAAAATAAAAATACCCATATCCGCACACCTTCCGCACTATTCCCATTCATGTGATCTATTGTCTATAAATAGATACTGAACTAATTGAATCTAAAACGTTTGATCAGTCATTTTTTTTTTATATTACATTATTTTTCTACAAATATTTAATATTAATATATTTTAAGAAATTTATTTGTTATAAAACACATATCATTGTTTTTAACTATGAAAAAATTTATCAAACTTATTACTCAAGAAAATCATATTGTCTTAACATTTTTGTTTTTTTACTCTAAAAAGTTTTTTTTATGTTTTATAACTTTAAAATAATTTTTTGCCTTTTTTGTACTACAGCCCATGTTCGTACGCAGTACAGCTAACAGGTCACACTTATCAAAACTGCCTTTTCAGCCATCTGTTTCCATTTCTTTTATCATTCTTTAACGTCGGCTGATAGATTCTTATTGAGAATTCTATTTATTGTATACTTTATTTTGTTTACAAGCATTATTTTTCTGTATAACAAAATTCGTTTAAAAACTTTTTATATTAAATAAATTTTGTTGCGTTGGGTTTTCTTTAAACATTATTATGTTTTTGTACTATCGTAAAATTTATATTGTATTTTGTTTGTTTATCTTTTATAAATTTTGTTTTTGTAATAGCTATTAGTTATATTGTTATGGTTATTTAATACATATGATTACATATTTTAAAATCAACTCTATATTGAAGGTCCATCATTTGGGCTCCTCTTATAAAAAATTAGTTTTGATTCAATACCTATCCTCACCTCCAATTGACACTCACTCTTTAATTTCTTATTTCCAATCCATTGGAATCTTATTAGATCCTTAGTTTGAATACTTAGATATCTTATATGAGGTCCAATGAGGATAAAAGACAATAGAGATATCAATTTTTATTTAAATTTCTCATGTGGTTTAATGATATTTACATATACTCCTTTCATTGTAAAGGGACAGTAAAAATTTATAGATAAATTATCATGTAGAGTCAATACTACTCATTCATCAGACCACCCCCAAACACTATCAAACAGTGGACTTCTTATTGGATTCTCAGGATCCCTTTCACAATTTGGGACCAATTGGTGAAGCTAAATTAAATCTAATATGATACCATGTTTGGGCATACCCCAAATCATTACTTTTTGGATAACAATAAACACACAAAAACTGTTGATTTATATGATTTGGTGGTTCTTCTTAATTAAATTCCGTTCACTATAATTATTTGTGTTAGGCTATTATATTTATCACAGTTATCATTTTTATAGAGTATTTTATAAAGTATTCAATTACTATAACAAATAGATTTTATTAAAATTATGCTACCCCTTCTTTTTTAAATTTTTTATTTTATATAATTTAATTTAAATTTCAAATTTTAATATATTATATATTTCTATAAATTTAATATTGATTTTATTTTGCTTATAAAGCTCATTTTTGTATTTTTTTACTAAAAATTTTTTTGTTCTTTTTTTCTTATTGTTTTAATGGTTAAGATGGTAAAAAAAAATTATGCCAATTAATTTCACTATTACTTCTCTAAATTTGAGTCAATAATTTTAGTAAATGCAAGAAATAATAAAAATACTTCACTACAGATCTTCACACCCAATACCTATCTCATGACGTGGATCTAGTTGCATCGGTCAATATTGAATAACCACTTGATAATATCAATACATTAGTTATATTAATAAAACAATACACAAATAACATAACGTTTTATTATAATTTTTTTTTTTGCGTTGTTTTTCTTTTTTAACCATTCACGGATGTATTTAAAATAACTACAAAAACAAAAATATCTCTCTTGAAAAAATATTACCTAATAACTTAAAAAATAATACAATAGTGTTATTCATTGACCCCTGCCATAGAAGTCAGTAAAACATCAATCAGTATAATCAAACAACAATGGCATATACTTTACACTATGACTCATCTCTAAGTGTTTGGAATTTTCTTGATGGAGTATTTAAATCTCACTCTTGAAGTTGTTTTGTTTTTATAACTCGGAAATATAGTTACCGTTTACTGTTCATTCATCTGAAAAAATTACAATATTTATATATAATATCCTAAATGTTAAAGAGGAGTAGGTATCTAGTATATATTCTGAGATTCAATATACTCCCATCTCCGACGTCTACGCACCATCCCTCCAAACGCATGGATCTAATCCTGATTCTATTGTCTAATGATCTTTGATATAAAAAATGATTGATAAATCAAGTCATATAGAAGGTTTAATTAAATAGTGTGATGGTTGGTAATTACATTCCTATAGGAGTCCAGTCACAATCTTTTTTTCGGTCAAATGTCAAAACTACCATACCTCACGTGGACCTTTCAAACCTGGCCCTTTTTCCATAGATCCATATATGATCTAATTATATTTGATCTGGTGGATCCTATTAATCTCTATATTATGACTTGTACTCTTTCTTTCCTATGTGTGTTACTTTATAGTTAGTAACTTTAATCACAAATAATCTTTTATTTATATTTATATATTTTGGTTTTGGATATTTTTCTTTATAATAAATTGAGTACAGGTAAATCATTTTCCTTATTTCTATTTTTCCTTCCATAACTTAAAACAGTTGGACTATTAAGATTTTTTATTATGATTGTCATTATTTATGTAGTTTTAATTTTATTGAGCCAGGTTCTATATTTAAATATTTTTTTCATTTTATTTTAATTTTTATTTTTTTAAATAACTAAACAATAATAAAGTTTTTTAAATATTTTTAAAGATTTTATTTTGTTTTTCTTTATATTAAAAATTTTAGTCATTCCTCACTATTATATAAATAAATTTGCTTTTCAATGGTTATAACTGTGCTACATTTAGTAATTTTTTATACATATGTAGGCACTGAAATCAAGATATAAGATGAGCAGTAGAAAGCAGTAAATGCGATAAAATACAAATTAGCTAGCCAACACTACTAAATCCTCCACGAACAACCCCCCACTGCGGTGATTCTATTGGATCTAGTTGATCTACTTGATGGCTCAAATGATACTATTGGAGGTCTAAGGACGGGGATCTATTGTAGAAATCTCAAGCTGCGATTATTTTTGTATAAACATAACTCAAACCCACTTATTATGTATTTTATGAGGATGTTTTTTTTCTTTTGTATAAACTTAATTGTTTTTACTGTATAAAAACGTGGTACGTGGTTTCTGTTTTAGAGGTTGGGGAATATAAAAGCCTAGAAAAGAAAATTGCATTGGGCTACATACTCATAGAAGGGAGGTTATATCTAGGGTAAATCAAAGAAAATATTGAATCAAAGGACGGTACAAATCCCACTCGTATCCTCCCAATCAATATCCACGGCACGGGACTCTATTCTATATCTTATTGATCCTAATATTTATGTTATCTAGTGATCACTATATGATTTTTCTTTGCTCCAATTCTAAAATATTGTGATTATGCCAGAGAGAACACATAAAGATAATTCACCTGTTACCCCTTTTCTTGTTGGCCAGTTGCTTGATAGTTGTTGGAGTTCGGGTGTGGGAATGTTCAGAAGATTTGAATTGTCTTGAGATTGATGTGAGCAAGGTTTGCGAGCTTCGGGTTCGTTGTGTTCCTCTTTGTATTGATTGTATTGGAGGTATGGTGGGTTCGTATAGTTGATTGATATGTTGGGTTGTATGAGTTGTTTCCGAGAGTCGGTTGTGTGAAGGTTAATCATAACATAGACGCGCTTGCAAGGTATAAAATTATGTAAGACCATTAGGTAAATGGGCAACGTGTGTGGTGTGGTCGGGAACATGAATTGCTCTAAAATATTAAATGCTGAATGTTAACTCATTGTTACATTTGGGTAATATGCGAAACCTAGAAGAACAATCAACTATAAAATATCACTAGCTAAAACTGGAGGACAATATTCCAAGCCATTCCACTCTAACAAGGGAGAGGAGAGAGAGAGAGAGTTACAACCGGAAGTGACTCTAATGGAATACGTAGCGATCCTCTAATCTTTAGGATAGCACCCACTGACCAAAATATTATTATATTATTAATTATATAATTATTATTAGCTTATTACTTAAATTATTTTATTCATTAACCATGTATTATTATTATATTATTATTATATTATTATTGATTAATTATTATATTAGTTATCAAAACTATATTATGGATCCTATAAAGAGCATGATCATAAAAGCGTATACCTATACGTCAACACACCCAAACACAACACACAAGCCAAACACACGGGGCCTGCCAGCGGATATGCACACACAAACACAACATTAGATAGCTATATCTTTGGGAAAACCCAAAAAACAATACATCATCCAACACAGAAATTTTATGTGAATCCCGGCGGCCCGAAGGCAAAAAAAACACCCACCAACCCACATCAATCCTATTTAGACCTTTACTTAATACATTATCCATGGCATGCATCGGGTCTAAATTACGTGGATCAATATGGTACTGTCCTATCTTGCGTAAAAATGATGTAAAATGTCGAAATGTGTATAGCTCATGTTTTTTTCTAGAGAAGGCGCGGTACGCGGGTGTGGGGGAGAGGATGATGGTCATAATATTTATACAATATTTAACTTAAGCTATTTCGGTTTTGTTGTGTTATTGTATTGTCTTCATCGTTTTATCGTATTTTGTTGCTGTGTAACGTTTCAAAGAATCCTGATCTTTATTATGTGCTAATTTAATTAGTAGTTATTGGATACCTTGGGAAGTTAGAGCCGCGTTTTACCACAAAATTGGGGCCTTAGCCAGCTCGCCAACCACGGGGTCTCCTCTTTTTTGGTGGTCTAGGGGATAAGGTTTTAAATAAAGGCGATATAGATACATTTTTGATGGTTTCATCGTGGGTTGATGTTTTGTAACACCACCCTAAAACATCCCCTCGATGTTTAGGAAACGTATTAGCCCCTAGTCGGTGCTCTTGGGGTAACATATAGCATTAGGCGAAAATATATCGAATCAAGGAAAACTTATTAATCAAATTCATTTCTGGTATATTAATGCCGAGAGTAGATTACAGCGATCGTGACTATTGGAAAGGAACCTGGAAGGTCTGGAATATACCGGTGAACCTGGTTAATCTTGGGTGGGGGAGCGGCGAACATATTATATTAGTCCCCCCTTTTCCCTAACCGAAATAAATTACTTCCTCTTCACACCCTACTCCTACTCTATAGCCCCTTCACGATATAAGGGAATATAATATATATTATAATAAAGCTTCTATATATATATATAGTACGCTCCTTAAACTACAAAACTTATTAATATAATATTATACCATCTCTAATATAAATATATGATGAGGGATGAATAGCAGTCTGGAATTTTGATAAGTTAAATAATTTTTTTTATTTTTTATTTTTTTATATTTATATATTTTTTGTTTATGTTTTTCTTCAATTTCTACTTTTAATTTTTCTTTTTCGCAGCTTTGCGCAGCCTCCACGTCTCGTGCCGAGGTTCCTTATGTGAAACATTAGCACTATATCCTTTCCGGAGTTTCAGGGGAAATATCCAATAGGGATTTACCTAGTGCTCTTCTAATATTAACATTCGTGGAGAGGTAATTATTGGCGAATAATATACGAGACGTCTATTCCATAATCTTCTTTTCGGGATATATATATATATTCAACAGATTTTTTTACTATGGAATGTAATAACGATTGTGAGAAACAACCAGTGCACTTATCACTGGGGTAAAAAACTCATCGGAAGATCTAAATCTGCGATGATAGTCTCGGATCCTGTAAGTCAATTTAGGATCTATAAGCGAAACGTTACTGTAGAGATCCTGTCTGAGGGAAACCTAAAACATAAACACCTCTATGGCGGCCAAAGGCCCAATTTTTTGGGTGTTAAAACCATTATATATATATGATCTCTAAATAATAATTAACTAACTTTAACAAATCCACTATATCTCACACAAGTATCACCATCTACCACGCCTGAGGAGTGAAAAGAAAAATAACATATAATAATCAAATGATTCTTTTGAATAATGAAATATTTGTTTGGCGCAAGCAACTAATGAACTTAATATTTTTAAATTTTTATTAGCTGAAGTGAGCAGTGAGAATATTTAAATTACGTACGGTTTTGTTTGTTAAATATAATATTTTAAGAATTATTCTCTTTGATGATTTAAGAATAATTAATTGTTTACATTCATTTTTCTTGCTTTTTTACTTAGTAGGGGAATTATGTATTATTGTCTTGGATTCTAGATATCTTTACGAGGACCTTCTTTATCCCTAACGTAATGTCATTTATATTCAAGGTTTAAATATATATGTGTAGGTGTGTGTGTTATTGTGTGTGGTGTTGTTTTGTGTGTGTGTGCTGTTTTGTGGTGGTGTGTGTTCAGAATTTGTTAGTAGTGGTGGTTGTCGTGTGATGTGTGTGTTGTGCGTGTATATAATACTGTGCTTATGTTCGGGACACAAAGTTATATATAGTTGATATAATAATAAAATAATAATAAAATAATAATAATATATAATATTAATAAAATAAATAATCAATAATACATAATCAACTAATAATAATTAATAATTATAATTAATATTTGGGGTTGTTGGTGGGGTATAGTAAGATGAGATGGCTATGTTCATCATTTCCTGGGTAAGTCGGAAACTTCTAAATTTTAGTTGATTGAGCATTGTTAAAATAATTGTATTGTCAGTTGTTTTATGTGCTTATGGATGATATTATATTTTTTTGTGGGTTTTTTGTTTTCGTGATATATTAGCATTTAATTAATTGAGACTTGTTAAATATTTAACATTAATAATTTTTAGAGATTTTGTAAGTCTTAGCCCATTATTTTATTTAACTTGAACATTTTTATATTATATTTTATAAACAAAACAACAGCATCTCAAACAATGCGATACAACAACAATCATATTTACCTAAATAACCACAACATAAGAGGAACATACAAATCAATCACAGCAACAACTGCAATCAAATTGCAACTCAACACAGCGGAGAGCATGTTTCAATCAAACAACACAACATTTCATACAACTGCACTACTAATAAAAATTTTTTTATTTTCATTATGTTATGTTTATCAATAGTGATATTACTGATATAATCAATTTAGAAATTAGGATCAACGTTAATTTCATGAAACAATAGATTAGATCAATAGATCAATGAGATGGTAGGTAAGGATAAGAGTGGTGGTTTAGATTAACTTGATTTTTTTGACTGATCTCCTACCTGCTCTCACGAGTATCGTAAATTAATACGCCTTTATTTATTTTAATGTTTATAACGTAAAAAAAGAAAAATCCTTTTTTTAGTAAAACAAAATTGTTTAAAGAAAAATAACAAAAGTAAATATCAAGTTTTTGAGATTATCGTATAACAAATTATCGCTTTTGGAATCAATATGCATCGTTAGATCAAGTAGATCAATAGATCAATAATCAAGTATAGATCAATAGATCAAATAGAAGGGTCAACAAAGATCAATAAGTTCAATAGATCAACAGAGATGGGGTGGACACGGTATAACGATAGTGGAGCGGTTATGATATGGACGGATGTTACTGTATTAGATTGATCTTCACTGAATATAGGTATGTAAAGCAATGTCAATTTTTATAAACAGTCTATTAACTTAACACTTAAACATGAATTTTTAGTAAAACTAGAATAATGTTTTTAAGAAATAAACAAAAATATTATAATAAATAATAAATATCATATATTATGATTAAAAATAATTAAAACAAAAAACAAAAAAGAATTAAAATAGAAGAGTCAAAATTTAAATAATTAATAAAAGAAATAAAACTTATATAAACTATAACAAAGGGCATTTTAACTCTTCTAAACAATGCAAACACATAATAATATAGTGTGACGATTTAAATAAAGAAAACAAACAAAACTAAAAATAAAGTTTTATTGTTGTATCATGTGATTGGGTCAAAATATGACGTTCAATCAACTTAGTATCATGGTCAGATTTAATAGATCCATATAGATCAATAAAGTCAAGTGATCATGAAGGGCAGGAGGCGTGGCTGGAGGCGCTAGTTTGATTTTCCTTTTATCTCTGCATTGTATCTGCTTTACAGCTGTGTATTTTAAAACAAAACATATGGGGTTACATTAAAATATTCGACTTGAAATCTAAATAGTATAAGCACAAATCATAATAGGAATATGCCAATTAGAATCTAATAGATCATGATTAAGAGGAATAGGTGGGTGAGTTGAGTGGTTGATTAACGATTTACTGATTTAACGTGCTTAAACGAGGTATGTAAAAAATAATTCGGTAAATATTTTAAAAGAATAATATTAACATAAAAAGAATAAGTTTAGTAAAATACATAAATTGTTTAATAGAAAAATAAATACAGAATAAATAAAAAGTTTTTGGTTGTATATAAAAATCTTTATGTGGTTGGTTTGTATTAACTGATTTATACTGGAGAAAGTAGATTTAAAACTGCTTTATGGTGTATGTAAATATAAATGTAAATTTTTTAATAGTTTTAGTAAACATAAAAGAATAATTTTTTAGTAAAACAATGTTTTAAATTAGTTATTAAAACTAGCTAAATAACTTAAATTTTAGAAAGATTTTTGGGTAGATGATATAATATAAACACAAAACAATTGATGACTTATGGAATCAATAGATACAATATAATCTAATAATGAGATCACGAATTGAGCTGGTGGTGGGTGTACATGGAAGCACAGGTTTGATTCTACTGATTTAGCTGATGAAGGGTGATGTAAAATGCATAATGTTTAGCAAAGTTGTTCTATAAAACTATGAAAGCAATTATTTTAAGTTGTGAAATTTATTCAACAGACAACTAAAAACAATAAGATAAATAAATAAATTATAGAGAGAGTTGAAAAAGGTATATTAAAAAAAAAAAATTAAAATGAAGTGCAAAAATTTAAAAACATAAAGAAGAATGAAACTTATAAAAACTTATAAATGAAACTTATAAACTAAATAGCAAACATATAATTTAGTTAATATTATATTACTCATGAGAAAAAACAAAAATAGAATAAAGTTTATAGGTTCAAATATGATTGAATCAATAGATCATTGATTAGTGAGATCTATTCTGATCAACGTAGAACAATAGATCAATGTATTCATAGAAGGGTAATGTGGGCGGTGGGGGCGGGCGTGGCATGGTAGTATTGAATTTTACTAGATTAACTGATTTAACTGGTATTGTTATTGTAAAGATCTATTAACTATAATGTTAATAAAAATATGACTTGAATCATGGAAATCAATAGATCATCCGTGTGGGTAGGTAGTGGAGTAGAAGTGGAATGGTTATATTGAAATTAACTGCTTTTACTTGTATTTACCTGCTATTTTAGGAGTAATGTAAATTAATGTTTATATTTTTTTAAGTTATATAATCACAATAAAAAGAATAAATTTTTTTAAGTAAATAACAAAAATGTTTATAGAAAACAAAACAAAATAAATAAATTTTATAGGTAAAATAAACAATAATTTTAAATGAAAACTTAAAACAAAAACAATAAAGAGTTTTAATTTAGTAGGATATGATTCACACCAACATTTAACAAAATGATTTGAATCAAGTATAGATCAATAGATACAAATTGTTAGAAGAATCAATTTAGATCAATAGATATTGGAAGGATAGGAAGGTGGCTGGAAAGGACAGTTATAGATTTACTGAATTATACTGATTTACTGCTTTATGACTAAAAAAATTTGCAAATTTTGTAAAGTTTAATACGACGTAAAAAGAATAAATTTTGTAGTAAAAACATAAGATCTGTCTTAATAATTATAATTACTAATAGTAATGTTAATAAATTTTATAGTAAAAAATAAATGTTATGTTAAAGAACAGAACAAATAAATAAAAGTTTTTGAGATATGTCATAATAGCATAAAATATGAAATAGTGATTTCTTAATAGTCTTCATATAGATCAGTAAGATCATTAATAAATTCTAATAGAATCACTGAAGGAATAGGAGGGTGGACTGAGGGTTCAGTTTTTTGTATTACTGATTTGTCTTGCTTTATAGGTTATATAAATAATGCACATTTTATTTACAGCTATATATCATGAATAAAATTCAATATTTAAAGTTTTTAGTAAAAACAAAATGTTTAAGAAACAAAACAAACAAATCAATAAAAAGTTTGTGTTATTTATATATTCACACAAGTTGTGAAATAACAGATGCAATAGGATAGTAGATATGGAAGGGGTAGGAGTGTGGTTGGATATAGTTGTATTTACTGAGTAACTGCGTTTAAGGTATGTAAAGAATGTAAATTTTTTTAAGTTATAACATAAAAGAATATTTTTTTATAAAACAAAATGTTAAAAGAAACAAAACAAAAAAATAAAAGTTTGTGTAATGTTATATCAAAATAGTTATCTGAAATCAACAGATAAATATAGATGGAAGGCTCGAAAGAGTGTGGCTGGGGTAGTTTGCATTTACTGATTTATTGATTTAGGGTATGTAAAAATGCAATTTTTACTTTATTATCATTTTTTACCCAATTAAACAAAAATAAATACAATTTTATTAATTTTTTCTACGAAAAATGTTACTAAGTATCGTTATTAATTAGGCCAGCGGTATAAGGATGGGGAGGTGATCTTATTTACGTGATTTACTGTGATGTACTGCTTTAGGTATGTTTAAAATGGCAAATTTTTTAATTATAAACATAATAAAGAATAAATTTTTAGTAAAAACAAATGTTTAAAGCTAAGAAAACATAAAATAAATAAAAGTTGTTGTGTTATGTTATATACGAAAGAAAACTTGAAACAATTGATCAATAGATTCATAGATCATGGATGGAGTGGGAGGGTGATTTGATTTACTGATTTACTGATTTACTGTTTAGGGTATTAAAAATTGCAAATTTTTTTAAGTTATAAACATACAAAGAATAAATTTTTAGTAACACAAAATGTTTAAAGAAGAAAAAAAAAAAAAAAAAAAAAAAAAAAAGCAAAACAATATAAGCATGTTTTAATTTAAGGGAAAAATTAGGTTAGGTTTAATAAAAAGAAAATAGATTTGAAAATATAAATGTCTGTCTTCAACATTAGAAAAACGGGCTATCTTTGTAAGATGCAATGCAATTGACGATATGTAGATGTTAGAACAGAATCAGTTAATGTGACAGTAATTGATATCTCGCATTATTAAACGATGTTTACTAACTAGGATTCGCACGGTTCCAGCACAGTGTCGGTACCGACTACTGATCCTTCTCCTCTCTCCTTCCTCATTCCTTCTTCTTTCCTCTTCATCTTCTTCTTCCTTTCTTCTTCTCTCTGTTTTTGCATTCCATGGCATTTTCTTCGGACACCCCAACCCTCCGGGGTCTCTGGACTCCGAACCGAATGCGACTCCACTCAGTCTCCGATACTGGCTCCTCTACCGAGCTCAAGTTTCATCTTTGCGATTATTTACCTTCTAGGAACAAAAAAACCCTTTGGAGGGCTATGCCTCCTTTAGGGGCTAAACTCTGATAAAACGGTTTCCAGACTAAATTCGTCTACCGACGTTAAAACCAACCCGTTGACACGTAACCTTTTAAAAACAATGAAATGATGGAAATTTCCAAAGCAGTTGCCGACATGACCTGGATCCAAAAACTTCAAAATGTTTTAGTCTTGCTCGAGTGCTGCCGATGGGAAAACTCTCAAAAATCCTCTGGAGTGGGTAATACTAACTTAAATTATGGACAAACGCTAAAAATGCTAAAAAAGTAGCTAAAAATGATAAAAGTTCAAAAATGTAAAAAAACAAATTAACGCGGCTTTGTGGTGCGTCGCCTATTTTTCGGCCTGTCGCCTCCCTCCCCCACACAACAACACCTCCCCGGCTCCCCCGCCCTTTCCCTCCTCCCTCCACCCCAAAAAAAACAACACAAAAAAAAAAAAAGAAAAAGCCCAAAAAAAAAAAAAACCAAACATCATAAGCACACCAAACAAAAAATTAAAAAAAAAAAAAAAAAAAACAAAAAAAAAAAAAAAAAAAAGAAAACAAAAAAAAAAATCAAAAAAAAGGAATCAAAAAACAAGCACCAAACTGAAAAAAACATAAAAAATAAAAAATACAATAAAAAAAACAAAAAAATACATAATAAAAAAACAGAAAAAAACAAAACAGAAACAAATAACCAAAATAAAAGAAAATTAAAAAACAAAAAAAAACAAATAACAAAAAACACCAAAATGTCACAATGTATTTAAAACCTGCTAAAATACATCACGTTATCTTCATTGTAGCTTTTGATAACCACCCTAGAAGATAGGGGGAAGTTGAGATTTTTCAAGATTAAATTATAAAAAAAGTCTAAATATTGTTTTAACCGCTGTTCTTGTCGAATGGAGTATTTAAGTGGAATTGATCACAATTTTATAGTATGAACAATTAAAGTGGTTTTCACTCTTGGTGGGCTTGGATTGATCTGACTTAGAACAAACCTTTAAGTTAATTAAACTTTTATAAAGTAGGAACGCCTTTAAATGTTTTTCATAGTGTGGTGTTCGAATGATGACTAATCTAATTAAGTTTTAATAACAACCTATGCCACAATGAAGATGCTACGTGATAC
>JABUQX010063889.1:20000-38556 GCA_015478945.1 Trachelipus rathkii
ATGAAAGGGAGAAACACGAGGAAGAAAGAAGAATAAATTTGGTGATGTAATGAAAGGTATTTTGTGAAGGTCGATTATCATTTTGCATATAGCATTTAGCACAAGTCGATATAGCATTTTGCACAGTCCAATGAAAGGGCAGAATAAAAGGAAAGAGGAAACTGTAGGTGTTGGTTGAAGTTAAAAGGTGATAGAACAATCTGGTTGTAGTAGAGATTATGGTAGAGGTAAAGGATGGAACAATTGAGATTCGGAAACAGGGAATCAGTTTTTCTACAGTGAAAGTGCAATTGGAAGAGAAAGAGAAAAAACGGATGAATATGAAGAAATGTAATCGGAGAGAAGTGACTAGGTTTAATGATAGGGAGTATGAATGAAAAGGATAGAAAAGATGTGAAAGAATCTACAAGATGGATAAATGTGAAATATGATTTAGTGATTCTGTTTATCAGGCAGTAAAAAGAAAGAAAATATCTTGTGGGGAATATAAGATTTTTTTTTTTGATAACAGATGTAGTAAAAGATGACATCCCTTGGTTGTTGGGAAGGGAACCTTTAAAAAGGATGGAAGCTAGCATAAATCTGAGGACAGATGAATTGAATATAGGGATTTTAATAGCTTGAAAGTTAGGTGTGTGGTGAATGAAAAGGGACATATGAAAATTAGATTAAGAAGTTTAAGTAGAAGTGTTTGGTGGTTAATAGGGACAAAGGAAGATTTCTTAAATAAATATAATAAAGAAAAGGTAATACAGATATTACATTTACAATTCAGACACCCAGGTAAGGAAAGGTTATGGGAATTAATTAGAGATGCATATAGTGGGGAATTTGATAGTGAAGAGTGAAAGAAAATTAGCAATTGTGTAGAATGTGTTCGCGATAAATGTAATATATACTTGTATTAGATATAGGAAGACCCCTAGTAGACCCGTAGTGGGGTTCCCCTTGGCAAAGGTTTTTAATGAAATGGTTAACTTGGATAGGTGAGATTGAGGGGTATAGACTTTAAGTTATAATTAATTTAGGGACTAGGTATTGACAGGCTTGTTGGGTTAAAAATAAAGAATCTAAAGAAATAGTAGAAAAAGTGTTGGAAAATTGGATTAGCATATTTGGTGCACCTGAAAGGATCTTGAGTGACAATAGTTTAGAATTTCAGAATGAAGAAATGAAAGGTTTATGCTAAAGATTTACTATGATTCAATGGGCAACTGCAGCTGAGAGTCCATTGAGTAATAGTCAATCTGATAAAATGGTGGGTTTTTTAAAAGATTCTATGAGAAAAATGAAAGATGAGGGTGTTGGTAGGAATGAGAGTTTGATGTGGTCAGTAGCTGCTAAGAATGGTTGGTTTGTTGGATAGAAGTGGGTATTCTCTTAATCAGCTAGTTTTCGGTAAGAATGTTCAGTTACCTAATAACACAACATAGGAAGAGAGAAGAATGGGTGTAATAGGTATAAATTGCGAAATGTTAAGAAAACATTTAGACGGTATAAAACAAGGAAGATTGATACATGTAAAACAAGAAACTGAAGAGAAGATAAAGAGAGCAATGAAGTGACAGATAAGGGAACATGATATTGAATTAGCTGAAGCAGGTGAGGAAGTGTATTATAAAAGGAATATAGATAAACAGTGGAGAGGTCCGGCAAAGGTGATAGGAAGAGATGGTAAAACTGTTATTGTTAAGCATGGGGGGACCATATGTGATGTAGCAGGAGTGCATGCTACTAGATTAGCAGGTATTCCAGAGAATAAGGAGGATAGTAATGATAAAGAGAAAGCAGAGAAAGAAGATGAAATGGGAGGAGATAAAGAGACACAAGAATTTGAAATGGTTAGAGTACTTAGAATTAATGAAGTAGAAGAAGAGGTGGAGTATGATGGGGATGAACAAGAGGAATAGCAGGAGATTATGACAAAGATAAAGGTTGGAAGGAGGTATAGATGTAAAAATAAAGAGAATGGAGAATGTATAGATGTGAAAGTGTTAAGTAGAGCAGGGAATGCTAATAGTAAGAAATGGAGGGACAGTTATAATATACAAAATGCGGTGAATGGTGAGTGTAGTTGGATTGATTTTAGAGACTAAAATCAGATTGAAAGTATAGAGGATCAAGAGGAAGTGTGGTTAGGTAATTGGGATGATGAAGGCGTTTTAAATGAAAAGTTAAAAGAAATTGATAACTGGGAAGCAAATGATGTTTTTAACGCTAATGACAGAGATCAAAAGAAGATATCTCTTTTATGGGTGATAACGGAAAAATTGAAAGGGAAAGAGTGTATAGGTAAGGCTAGATTGGTTGCAAGAGAGTTTGAAGAAGAGAGAGAGTATCCGATTACCAAAGATCCAACTTGTTCAGGGGAGTTTTAAGAACTTGTTTAAGTATTATAAAAAGGGAGTGATGGGAGTGTAATTCAATTGATATAAAATATGCTTACTTACAAGGTGATGTAATCAAAATAAGGGTTCATGTGATACCTTCAAAAGTTAAAGAAAACTGTGTATGGATTGAAAGATGCTGCAAGAGTTTGGTATGACAAGGTGGTTGAAGTAATTGAGGAATTAAGTGGTATAAGAAGTAGATTAGAACCAGTTTCATTTGTATGGAAGAAAGAAGGAAGGTTAAAAGGGATTATGTGTACACAGGCGGATGATTTTTATTTTGGTGGTTCTGATATATTCATGGATGAAGTTATAAAAGGTATGAAGGAAAAGTTAGAAAGAGGTTCAGAAGACGTTAAAGGTTTTAAGTATATAGGGGTTAATATACATGAATATAAAAAAGGTGTGTGGTTAGAACAATTAAAGTGTATGGAAGGTGTAAAGTTTTCCGAATAAAAGAGATTTTTTTGGTGACAGAAATGGGAGTAAGAAATTAACTTTGGATAGATCGTTGGTGGGGCAAGTGAATTGGTTAAGTGGTCAGACGAGGCATGATCTGTGTTATTCTGTGAGCGAAAAGAGTAGATTTCTCAAGGGGGTAAAGTGGAAGAAATGAGAAAATTAACTAATACAAAAAGGGGAAAGAATACCAATATTCATGGCTGAGTACGCCTGAAGGTAAGATTGAAGTAGAAGCTTATACCGATGCATCTTATGGTATGGAAAAAAGTGTCAGTCCTCAGGTAAGGAATATTGTGGCTCTTAAGGATGGAAAAATATATATATATGTTCTATTGCTTGGAAGTCTAGGTGTATAAAAAGGGTTGCGAGATCTACGATTGAGGCTGAGGCAATTGCGTTTATAGAAGGTACACAAGCAGGTATATATTTGGAAGAATGCTGGAGAGAGGCTGTTGGTGGTGAGTGTCTGCAGATTAAGATGTATACTGACAGTAAGACTCTGAGGAATAAAATATATTCAGTGACAAGCGTTGAGTAAGAGTAGATATTGTGTGGATTAAGTGGATGGTAGAAGAGAAAAAGATTACTCAAGTTGAGTGGGTGGATACGAAGCATCAAATAGTGGATGTGCTTACAAAAATAAAAGTGGATGTTAGAGGTATAAAAGAATATGTGAAAGGGGGAAAGAAAGGTATAAGATTGATTGTTTTTTTATTTGTTTCAGTTGATGTGGCATGTTGTGCACTGGGTAGCATGGGAAGAGGATGAATGACAGATGCATGCTCCTTTCAATATGTTGCTCTGCTTTGCTTGTCTCTTGTTTAGGATAAGCCTAATTCTTTATGTGTTTTCATTTGTTATTGTTGTTTCTTGTTTCATGTTCTTTTTTTCTCTCATTTTTAGGCAATTGGCATTTAATAATAAAGTTTAAGGGTAATTATTTGTTTTATATTGGAGGTAGGAAGGGATCCGTCCTTCAGACTATAATTGAAAGGTTTCAAGATTTGTTTGGAACACACAGGCTCTATTTCCATATTTCTAGGGGGGGGTATTCTCTTGTGGCCACAAGAGAATACCCCCCCAGAAATATGGGGGGGGGGGTATTCTCTTGTGGCCACAGTGAGGTTGCTTTCTTGGGAATATCGAAGTAGGTTAATTGTCTAACTTCAAATCTGATCTTTTGTTGTTGGTGTGTTTTGTTTTCTGTTTTCTGGTTTAATAAGGTGAATGTATAGTTAATCTGTTTTTTGTTTTGTTGTACTAGTTAGTTTAGATAAAATTTTTTTTTCAATAATAATAATAATAATAATAATAATAATAATAATAATAATAATAATAATAATAATAATAATAATAATAATAATAATAATAATAATGTATGGCTTGGAATGAAATTTGTTTGCTGCATAATGCTTGATCTTTTATGCTGCTATTACACTGTTTGTGTATCGTTAAGCTAAGTTTCCTTTTCATTATTTCTTCTTCTTTTGTTTGATTGAATTTAATTACAAAGATATATTCTTTTCTTTATGGGTGATTATTTATAAGGTGTAAACAATTTGGTGGTTGGATGGGAATTTGCCCCTCAGGCTTCTTTTTTGTAATATTGTTTCGAGGTTTGTTGGGCACAAAAATCAGTTTCCTTTGCTTCTTTCTTTGTATATGCAGTGTGGCCATATTTGATTGAAACAAGGTAGGGTCTAACTTGAACTTTAAATAGAGGTCCATAACGTGTCGATTTTCTGGATCTATAATCATAAGGTGAGTAACAGGTTCGACTGTCTTCCAGATGGGGAGGGATCAGAGAGTGCCAATGGTAATGTTGAGTTTTCTGAAGGGAAGACTGATAAATTGCTAATTGGAGACTATGATCGATTACCTAAGATAGCGACTTTTCAAAACTAAGAATAAAAGAAAAACGAGTTGCAGAGTATGTTATCCAGGGCCAGAGGTGAGTGATATCAGTGGATAGATAGATAGAAGATTGATTCTACAAAATGTTGATCAGAGCGTGATTGTGCAGTGGTACAAATGATATTAGGGCATAGAAGGTCAGAAGAATTAATAGCAGATTATAGGAGATTGATTCAGAAGATGAAAGCAAGTGGAAGAAGGTGCATGATTTCTGGGATTTTACCTAGGTTAGGTGCAGGTCAGGAATGGGGAGTAGAGCTTTAGGTGTTAAATGAAAGGGTAGGAAATTATGTTTTTCAGAAAAATATAGGTTTTTGGAATTTGTGGAGAGAATTTCTGGATAAAGATCTTTTTTGCAGCAGACGGAGTTCACTTGAGTCGTAAAAGTGTGCTCTTCAGTACCAGTTTGGAGACTTTGTTTAGCAAAAAACTAGTAAAGTTGGGGGTGGTGGGCTAAATCTTTTGGATACAAAATAATAGCAATGTACTGTAATTAGTGGGAGATAGAAAAAAATAATGGTTGTTACAGGTTTAAATAATGATGATAGCAATAAAAATAAAAGCAGCAATTCGAGTATCAAATGTTTTTACACAAAAGCTCATACCCTTAGAAATAAAAAAGATGAGCTGTGATTAGTTATACCATAAATGAGAATCTAGAGAAATTATTTCATAACTGAGGCATGGGTTAATAAAGAATTATATGGAGACTCCTTTCAGGATATGAAATAGAGGATATTCACTTTATTTATAGCAGCGTAGAGGAAAGAAGGGTGGTGGTGTGGCGCTTATCTACAGGGTTGGCAAAAACCCACTTTTTGAAAAAGCCCAGTGGGCCCGGGGATTTTCGGTTTTTTTCATCTAAAACCCGAAAAAAAACGGGGGATTTTTTGGTTTTTTTTTTCATTTTTCCTTCCTTTTCAGCAATAAAACTGCAATTTTCATATTAATTAAATGGTTTGTTTTCAATTTCTAAGTTATTATAAGTTTATATTATAACAGGTAATGCCAAAGACTCTGGGATCCAGAAGAAAACTAGGAAATGAGACTGAAGTTCTGGATGTCTAAGGCACCAGCAAAGTAAAATGTAAATATTAACAGTGATGCAATTAGCAATAAAATTGAAAGAAATAAAAGTACGTCTGAAAAAAATCTTTTTTAAGCGCTTGTCATATTCTGGCAAATCTAGTGAATCAGTTGCTAATACAACCGTTGAAAGTATGGATCTTACAGATGTGGAAGAAAGGGATTCATCTAATTTTCGAGGGCTGCAATACATTCAACAATGAAAACAGGGTTATCTGTATCTGACACATCAAAAACTCAAAAGAAATTTTCTAAGTATACCATTAAAATGACAACTACACCAAAAGAAATTCTTGACCAAAAAATATCAAAGTTTTTTTCTATGTTAACAACATCTCATATTTAAGTGTTGAATTGAAGTACTTTGTGGAAATGATACAAACCTTAAGACCTGGTTACTCCTCACCATCTCGAAGAAATCTAGCAGGTCCACTTTTGGACATGGCTCATATATATATATATATATATATATATATATATATATATATACTTATATATATATATATATATTATATAAAAATATATATGATATATATACTATATATTATATATATATATACCGATAATATATAAATATATATATATTATATATATTATTATATATATATATATATATATATATATATATATATATATATATATATATATATATATATATATATATATATATATTCTTTCAACAAATGAATTAAAATCTTATAAACATTTCACTAAGTAAAAAGAGTATAATTTCTAATATTTTCATTTTTTTTTACTATTTTTACATGCAATTATTCTGAATTTTTTTTTGAAAAAACCCAAGTGGGCAAAATAGCGGGTTTTTTCAAGTGGTTTTTTTTTTTAAAAACCCGCGTGGGTTTTTTCGGGTCGGGCCCACTCATGCCAACCCTGGCGCTTTATGTTAAAAGCAATATTCAATCTGTACTAATGACTGACTTTAAAATTAATCATGATATTGAATCAGTGTGGGTAGATATCCTTATATACAATAAATCATATAGAATAGGGGCATTTTATAGACCTCCTGGCCAGAGTCCAGAATTAGACGCTGAAATTGTGAAAGAAATTGAAGACAGCATGCCACAGTAATGAAAACGGTATAGTCATAATGGGTGATTTTAATTTTCCTGGGCATCATGGATTCCTTGTCTAATATGGGACCATAGTAGTTCTGCATTCATAAATTGTAATACTCAATAACTTTTTGACCCAGATGGTCCAAGAAACCCACAAGATACGATGCACTATTAGACTTAATATTAAACTAACGATGAAAAGGTATGTAGATGAAGTAGGTTGAGAGAATTTAGGACTTAGGTGACCATAATTATAATTAGATTTAATATGAATGTGATATCTGGGCCAAATTGCAAGTTAATAAGAAAAGATTCATAGATTTCCGAAATGGCGATTTCACCAAATTTCGGAGACATGCCTTAGTACAACTGACTGGGATAAAGAGTTTTAAAGACCAAAAACTGTTTTATCATGTGGAACATTTTAAACAAATTTTAATAAATATTCAGTCCAGTATGTTTTAAAAGATAAACCCATTAGGGTGGGAAGAGAAAACCCGTTTGGTGGAATAGAGAGATAAGAGAGAAAATTAATGAAAAAGCGTAGATGTTTTAAAATATTCAAGGGTATAATAGGGAAGATGATTTAGAAAATTATAAAAAAATAGAAATGGACTTAACCAGTCAATAAGAAAGGCAAGGAAGGCAGAAATTAATTTAGCAGGGAATAGTAAAGAACCTGAAGAAGTTTTTAGCTTTTATAAATCTTAAAAGTAAGAAAGGACAATTGGTCCAATTTAAATTGATGAAAATTTAGTGGAGTTTCAGATAAGGAGTTGGTCTTCAACATTCAATGCTTTATTTTGCTTCAGTCTTTACTGAGGAAAGATTAGATAATAGTTCGGAGACTAATAGTTTGTTCTGGTATGCATGTAACAATAGACTTACAGAATTGAATTTGATGTAAAAGAATTAAACGTTTATTAGATCATAATGATCAAGGAAAGCTGCAGGCCCTGATGGTATATATGGTAGAATTCTGAAGAGGGTAAGTACAAGCATTGCAAAGGCACTGTATTTGATTTTTAAAGCGAAATCTATAACATTGGTGACGGTACCAGCATGATGGAAATAGCATATGTGCTTGCCTATTTATAAGAAAGGTAGTTAAGGAAGATGGAAATTATAGGCCATAGATTTTATTTATCGAGTTATAAAGATGATTCTGGAAAAGTAATGTAAGTCATATAGAGAAATATTTAGAGGATAACAAGGTATTGTATGCTCCCAGGCACGGTTTCAAGAAAGGGTAGGTATGTCAGACAAACCTTTTAAATTTATGACATTACTGACTGCATCGACCGAGGAGATCCAGTTGATATTGTATATTTAGGCTTTTACCAAAGCTTTTGATAAGGTTCCCCACATAGGCTGATAAGTTATTGCAATGTGGTAAGGTGGAGTGGTACATGGTTGGATTAAAGAGTGGTTGCGAAATAAGAAACCAGTGTGTACAACTAAAATGGCAATAAATCATCATGGGAAAAATAGTGAATGAGTGGTGTCCCACAGGGTCAGTGCTGGGGCACTATTGTTCCTCCCCATATTATATAAATGATTTAGACCTTGGACTTAATGCAAGCGTTTCTAGTTTGCAGATGATACCAGAAAGTGGCCACCTCAATTAGGAATAGTGAAGGATGTATAAAGATTCAAATGATCTTGATAAACTTCTTGGGTGGCCAGATAAGTGGCAAATGAATTTAATAGTAAAAAGTTGTAAGGTTCTTCACCTAAGCGTTACTCAAATAAAAGTTTTAAACACGATATGAATGCGGGGATTGGCTTGAAGTCTGATGACAAGAAAAAAATTTAGTAGGTGTGATTATAAGCATTAATTTTAAAGTAGCTAATCAGTCGTTTGGAAGCTAGAAATAAAGCAAATAAGATGCTGGGCATAAGAAATCGCAATGTTGTTTACAAGAGCAAAGGAAGTTATAAGTAAACTGTATATAGCTATGTTAGGCCCGTAATAGAGTATTGTGCACAAGTTTCGGCCCCTTATTTAAAAAACAAGACTTAGATATGCTAGAGCGAGTTCTGCAACGTAAGGCAACAAGGATGATTTCTGGGGTTTGAGAGTAAGAGCTATGAGGAGAGGCTGAGGAGTTAGGAAGGTTTTCTGTAGAAAGGCGATTTCTCATGGGGGACCATGATACAAGTCTACAAAATATTTTACATCTATTGATGATAACAGAGACCAATAAATTTCTAGTAGAGCATGGACAGTGAACAGGGGCGCATAATAGAAATGTGAAGAAGAAAGCATTGCCATCTTATATAAGGAAAGCATGCATTCAGTAATAGGTTGTTAAATTTTTGAATAGTTCTGCCACACAGGAGGTTGTTGAGGTGACTCAATTGCAACATTTAAAAAAGGGTTGGATGGGTATATGGATGGGTTGGGTATCATATAATTTATTTAGACGAAGCCTAATTGGCGGGTGTTTTTAGTTACAGTTATTATAATGTCTGACTGCATGCGTGACCATAAATTAGTTTTTAATGCATGTGGATGGTTTGGTATCCAAATATATATCATTAGTTTTGACTAAGCCAAATGGGTGGATTTGTAGTTACGGTATCATATTTATTATATTTAGTTTTGACTAAGCCAAATTGGTGATTTGTAGTTACAGTAATTGAACAGCCCTAGGGTGCTTTGTGATTTGCATGAACATGTTTGGTAAGTGGGTTGACTGGGACAGTCTCGACAGGCCCGTGTGGCTTCTTACTGTCTCTTGTTACGTTCAGGGACGTAACTGAAGTTGCAGAAGGCTGTAGTAACAAAACTCGTTTTCGGGTGTCAAAATCTTGTACCATTCGAGGCAAAGGTTACACAGAGGATTCTAAGAGCACAAAACACGTTTAAAGAAATCAGTGGTGCTCGTTAAACAGTTTGTAAAAAGTCTTTTGCGAATAAACTTGATAAGATAAGTGGTTTGGACACTAAAAAAGGAGAGATTCTAAAATGCTTCTTGAGGCGAAGATGGCGAATTCGTTGTCCAATAGGAAGCAAGATTTTAGGTCACGTGAGAGGTAGGACGACAATAATGGAAAGGAAGAAAGAGAAGGTAATATAGCTCCCCTTCGAACAGAGGAGCGTCGTGAGATCAAGGTGAAAAAGTCTGCATTGGAACAGGAATGCTGCGGAAGCATGTGCGGTAGAGGCTGTTGAAGAGCGTTGTGAGGGCTGCTGAGGAGCCGTAAGCGATGCGTGAGCTGTGCGTGGAGCGACAGCCGGAGCTGGAAGCGGAGCGTAAGCTGTGCGTTGAGCGACAGCCGGAGCTGGAGGCGGAGCGTAAGCTGTGCGTTGAGCGACAGCCGGAGCTATGGATGGGGCCGGAGGCGGTGGATTTATCGTATACACATAATGTTGTTAGGCGGAATTGAAGGTGCAGCGGAGCTATGAATGGAGCGTAAGCTGTGCGTAGAGCGACAGCCGGAGCTTGAGGTGAGGCCGGAGGCAGTGGATTTTTCGTATATACATAATGTCGTTAGGCGGAATTGAAGGTGCAGTTGAGACGCAGGTTTGTCCATTTAGATCGATTTTTTTTTTTTTTTTTTTTTTTTTTATATATATAGCTTATTTACGTTAGGTTTTTCCCTGTCTGAAGCAGGCTGTTGGGATATGACATTGATATTTTCAGTATTTGCAGCGTCAGGAGGGGACATAGTTGATAAATATTAATATAATATGATTGTAAAAAAAAATTTCGAAAACAATATTACGAGAAAAAAAAAATATATGCCTAAGATGCGATTTGCACACGCTAAATATGATAAAAATAGAGGTCGGAGACCAAATAACACAATAAATATTACAAAAAGGTATACAAAGGATGACAAAAATATATAAGCGGCCGCTTGTATGGGCCAAAATGATTTAAAAAATAGTAATTTAAAATTGAAAATGGACAGGAATTCGGCCTGTTAAAATTTTTTTTTTTTTAAAATCTATCGTAAAAGAGATTAATGTTTTTGATATTATGAGAATAAACTTCTGCTTCAGGATGCGGATCCGTGTATCCTGTTGATACGAGAGAGGATTCCAGGAATGCTGGGATATGTAACAACGTCAGCACTCACTCCAGGTCATCAATGTTACGTTCAGGGACGTAACTGAAGTTGCAGAAGGCTGTAGTAACAAAACTCGTTTTCGGGTGTCAAAATCTTGTACCATTCGAGGCAAAGGTTACACAGAGGATTCTAAGAGCACAAAACACGTTTAAAGAAATCAGTGGTGCTCGTTAAACAGTTTGTAAAAAGTCTTTTGCGAATAAACTTGATAAGATAAGTGGTTTGGACACTAAAAAAGGAGAGATTCTAAAATGCTTCTTGAGGCGAAGATGGCGAATTCGTTGTCCAATAGGAAGCAAGATTTTAGGTCACGTGA
Source organism: Trachelipus rathkii (assembly GCA_015478945.1). NCBI lineage: Eukaryota > Metazoa > Arthropoda > Malacostraca > Isopoda > Trachelipodidae > Trachelipus > Trachelipus rathkii. The sequence continues at coordinate 31,325 of JABUQX010063889.1, forward strand.
GAGGTAGGACGACAATAATGGAAAGGAAGAAAGAGAAGGTAATACTCTTTATTCTTAATGTCTTAATGTCTCTTATTGTGCTTGTGGTAAGCTTAGATAAAAAAAAATTCATATAATAATAATATTATTATTATTATTAATAATAATAATAATAATAATAATAATAATAATAATAATAATAATAATAATAATAATAATAATAATAATAATAATAATAATAATAATAATAATAATAATAATAATAATAATAATAATAATAATAATAATAATAATAATAATAATAATAATAATAATAATGAGAAGAGCAGGTACACAATATGAAAAATTTATTTATTGTATAAATCGATCAGTAAATGATTTAAGGTAAATGATAATAAATAGGTTTAATTGCACGTACATTTTTTGTTTATTAGTTATAAGTAAACCTGAAAAGTTGTTTCCCCCCCCCCCCCAAGTCTTTCAATGTTAGCAGAGAGCAACAATGAATTCAGAAAGGAATAAGAAAGGAGTTAATGTCATAAACAGGAAAGGAAGGAAAAGAATCACAAAATTTTGATGAATAGAAAAATAGATCAGAAACTACGGATGTTATAGAAGGATGAAAGGCGTAACTCCCTAGCTAAGAACTATAGGTTAAACTAATGAGAAAGATATTTGAAGCAGTAAGAGGTTTGAACTATGAGAAAATATGCTTTCGTGGAGAAAAATAAGATTAAAAAAACAAGTAATAAACATTTCCCCCCAAAAAAAATTGATTTCAAAATCTCTGGAATTCTCTCATTGCTGATTTCAAAAGGGTCTTATCTTGAAACAAAAGAGAGTTATAGGATTTCAAAGAAACAGTTCAGAAACCTACCAAAATTGCAACTATTTTAATTTGGAAACTAAAGTCGCAGAAAATTTTCATTACACTAGTGATAAAATAATAATTTATGAAAATAATAAATTTCCTACAAGAGAATGGTTCAAATTCATAAGAAACACAAATGAAACAACCTTTTAATTCTCTATTCTTACCAGACTTTCTTCTAATTGAGAAATTTGTTCAATATGTTGATCAGTCTCCAGATAATCTTCCTCAAAAATCAATGGCTCCTCTTTTATTTCAATTTCATCTTTGACATCTATGAGTCTATAAATTATTTCTTTCTGAGGAAAAGATAAATATTTAAATGATAAGTTTTATTATAGTAATAATACCAATAATAATAATAATAAAAATAATTAATTCCTTACCGGAACGTTCAACCATTTATCTTGTTCAAAGCTTTGACCATTGTTTCTGACATTTTCTGAACTTTCTGGGCATTCGTCCTTAATTTTGATCTCACTCTTTTTCAACCATGAATCTTGTTCAAAGCTTTGACCATTGTTTGTGACATCTTCTGAACTTTCTAGGAGTTCATCCTTAATTTTAATCTCACTCTTAACATCCATAATAATCAATTGAAAATTTACTTTGTTTAAATATCTCAATGCGACAAAACCTAAAATTCCTGCTTGAAAAACAATTAAAATGTTTATACTAATCTTTATTGAAAGGTCCTTAATTTTAATAAATGATGAAGATTAAATATAGCTTATACAAATGTAGGCAATATAGCCAAAACTGATTCATGTTTTCTTTATTTATTTTGCTACATTGATTTTTAATTGGCTTCAAAGTCAAAAATGACAAAAATGACACCTAAATTGAAAAATTTGTAAAATATCTTTTCCCATTCTTCAATAAAAAAAAAAGAGAGAGAGAGAGAGAGAACTAGAGTTGGTAGAGAAAAATGTTAGGTTAGGTTAAACACATGGCTACTATAACTTGGTGAAGAAACCCTAAGGATTAAATAAATCTAATATAAACTTTTGTTCAATTTTATTGAAGGGTGTTGTTTTCTCATCCTGAACAAACAGAAAATTTCTAGAAGGGGTTGTTTTTTCATGCTGTACCTGAAGGGGAGGGAATTACTCCATTGTCATAAAGATTTATATTTAAACCAAAAACAAAAAAAATATTGCTGTCTCAAAATTTTTTAAATTCATTTTTACTCCCCAATATTCTAATTATAGCGTCGGGCGGGGTGACTTGGACCACTTTAGGTATAACTTCGTCTCCCGACTTTCCCCTAATGCACTTTTTGGAATTTTTTTTTTTTTGAAATTCAAATATTAGGTAATTAGACACACAAAAAATAATAATGTAATTCTAATAATAATAGTTTTATTAAAGTTTAAATAAAGCTCATTCAGCCTTACCTTGGAGGGGTGAATCGGACCACAATTGAGGGGTGAATCGGACCATCTGTTTAAATTCCTCTTTTCAATTCAATTCAAATTCAATTTTACAATTCAATTCAAATTCAATTTTACATTTTAATTTTTACTTAATATAATAATTGTTTATCATATTAAAATTAGTAATAAGTAATAAAAATTGTCAATAATGAAACATAAAATAAGGAATTAAAAAAGCGTGGTCCGATCAACCCCTCTTCCGCTCAAAAAAATTGACACTTTTTTTGCGAATTCGTATTTTTTATAAAATTTCAATTTTTTATTTTTATTTTTACTTAATATAAGTAACTATTTATTATATTTAAATTAATTATACATAATAAAAATGTCAATAATAATACGTAAAATGTGAAAAACAATGGTGGTCCGATTCATCCCATCATCAATTTTTATGGCGGGGTGAATCGGACCAAGTAGGCCCCGTAATTTAGCCAGCTAGTACCGTTTGGAACAAAAAATTGCTTTGCCAGTTTAAAGCTAACATAATCGAGTGTATACACTGAAAAAATAATTAAAATCCATCCACAACTTTGTCATTTTTATAAACAAAGTTAAATGACTCACATTTTTTCAAAAGTGAAATTTTATTGAAGGGCATTTTGTACCCTAATTTATTATATTTTTTAAAAATATAAAAACTCTCTAGAATTAAAGATGATCTAAATAAAAAACTGAGTACTACCGCGTGGCTCTTTAATATCGAAAATTTTATTTTTATTTTATTTAGAGTGGACCGAATCACCCTCTAAAAAAGGTGGGCCCGGTCAAGTGTCAACCCGCCCGACGCTATATAAAAAAAATTCTTTGTGGCCTCATATGCACATAAGAGATGAATTTTTTTTTAATATTTTTAATATATATACAGTTTTGGAATATATTTTTAGACAATACCCACTCTTTTAATATATTCATGTTTTTGAATATATATATATATATATATATATATATATATATCGATATATATATATATATATATATATAATATATATATTATATATAATATATATATATATATATATATTATATATATATATATATTATATATATATATATATATATATAATATATATATATATATATATATATATTAGAGATATATCTATACCAGAAAAAAGAGGCCGATACCGATACCGGTACTCTATTTTTTTAGGTGCCGATAAACCGATACTTTAAATAATATAATAAATAACACAGTAAAAGATAGAACATTTGACATACTGCAAGGCAAACTCAGTATTGCATTCCTTTACATTGTAACAACCAATACTAGTTCATTTATTTCATATTTTGGCTAGCTGCCCAAGTATATTTATGGTTTATAAATTAAAAATGTATCTTTAAGGAATAATAAATACAAATATAATATTAATAACTTTTTTATGTTTGTTGTTTATTCAAAAAAATATTCCATTCCATTTTCCAGTAAGTATTAAAAGTTTAGCCACTAGCTTTTATATTTTAACATGATTACAATTTACAAGAAGATTCTTTAACTAGCTTCAATATAAAGAATAAAAATAATGAAGAAGAGACCTCAATTAATCATCTGAAAGGACAAAATAAAAAAATTGCTATTACTCAAACATGCAAATAATAATATACTCCTTTTAAGATAAAGATTATATGATTATTATGTCATGTTTGACATAACATGACAAAAATATATACTCCTTTAAGATAAAGTTGGATATCATTCAATACTCAAATTCAAAAATTTCCAAATTGTGATGCAAAAAACAAATTAAGGCTTTACCTAGTATCTGCGAAAGCCTGTTCCTATTTTGGGTGTTACATTCCCACCTACACTAAAATACCGCTCGCTCTCGACTGCTGAGGGAAGGGGGTGATAATTATTTTCTTGCAAGTACTGATAATAATGGAAACATTGGCCCCGTTTTCATGCCACCACATGAAGTAGGATTCTCTTCTGTAGCAGCATCTCCCATGTTTTCGTTGAGCCTCATCTCCTCTTTCACAGATTTTAAATTTGAATTATCTTTGCTCCTTGATGACTGTCTCTCAGTTTTTTTTTCGATGGGGTTCCTTGGTGTGATCCTTTGAAGGTGAATGAGGTCAATGCAAATTCGACCATGAACTTATCAAAGTCTGACATTATCCAAAACCTCTTCATCTTCAGTAAGGTTTATTATGCTGAAGAGCCACTATCAGTGCTGTTTTGCCAGGGGTTGCTATTAAGGCGCTTCCACTTTCTGTGAATCTTTTTTTTTGTCACGCGAGCAAGATCCTCGGCTATGCTATTTAAATGCATTCTAGAAGTGTTCACCGCGGAGAGCCGTTTTGTGGGTTTCAGCTAGCTTAATAAATTCCTTATTAGAACCTTTTAATTATTTTTGTTTTTTTTTTACAGTTGTCACCGCAAATTACGCAGATATGAGCACAGACGCAGCTTTAAAGTGCAGGAGAGAAAAGTGGTAGAAACACAGAAGGATGCGAAGAGAATTCCACAGAATAGAGTGGCAGGAAAGAAATAAGGCACTGCAGCGAAACTAGTCTGGGAGTTACTAGATATCAGCCCCACAAAACTCATTGCCGGACACAGCACCCTTTGTGCTACCGGGGCGCGTAAAGGTAGTTGGTACGCGAGTGAGGTTCCCTCGAGCAACTTGCCGCTACTGTACCTATAGAAAAAGAGATAAAGCACCAACATCGCGGCCGCAAAGATAGAGGTCAAAGTGAACTAGAAGATACAGGATAGTTATAAGCCTTTTGCGTCTTTGACTCTACCTATCCAAAAGCCGGAATGAAACCAAGAACCATACCCAGATATGAAGCAGACTTCCATAAAAGCGGCGGATATGAAACCCTGTATAGGCTGCGAGGAATGAAGAAGAGGAAAAAAAGTCTCTCAGTCTAAACAGAATTCCCAATTTCCTTGAGGCCACCCTAGCACCCGGTTGTGATGTGGTTTCCAAGACATTTTTTAGTTTATGTTAATTAATGCCAAGGATGCTTTATATTGTCAACAGGAGAGACGATAAGAGAACCGTCGAAAAGAGATAGGAAAGTTAGGTGTCTTAAGAGGGAGTTTTGTAGAAGTTGGGTTTTAAAAAACTAAATTTCACAAGGTTGCAGACGACCCCACCCAGAAATTTTATTATCCAGATCAGCAGAGTAGATTAAGATTGAGAGGCAATTCTAGGAGTAAAAGGGAGCAGGAATTGAAATGAGTTGAAAATGAAGGGTCGATCATCGGCATATGAGTGATAGAGTTAGATGTGCAAGGGGAAAAAATCATTAATGAAAAGCAGGAATAAAAGTAGGAGATAAGACAGAACTAGGAGGAAACACCACTATTGATAAAAAAAGGAAGAAGTCGCCCCATCAACACTAGCCGATATTGAGCGATTTGAAAGGAAGCTAGACATTAAGTAAGCAAAGAGAAGAAGGAAACCCAAAGGAGGGGAGCTGGAAAGCAGCAGTGGCGCGTGTCATACTCGGTCAGATGCTTTGGATATGTCAAGCGCCACCACGCAAGGTCTCCCCGTAGTTCCTAAGAGCGGAAAAACCAAAATCTGTTAAATAGGAAAGTATATCCCCAGTAGACCTCGAGTGCCCGAAAGGCCGTACTGCGATCGAAAGAAGGGAATGAGATTCCAGATTGTCTAAGAAGTGATTGGAGAAGGCGTTTCAAAGATCTTAAATAGAAATACAAGTTAGAGCTATAGGGCGAATAGTTAGAAAGGGTCAGAGCCGCTTCCCTTTTTCGCGGTATAGGTTGGGCAACATATGCGCGCTTCCATCACTGAGGGAAAGTGCTAGTATTGTGGCATAGATGGATATAGTTGAACGAGGAGGCGGGCGTCAGCATGGAAGCACACTCCTCAAAACTCGGGGAGGAATACAATCCAAACCACTTCCCCTTCATAATGTTATAGAAGTAAGAACTCCATGAATCAGTTCATTCGTGATCCTCATGTTAAGGCATAGACAACCTGAGCAGTGAGAAGGAGGAGAAGAAGGAATGCCAGAATCGTCCAGGGTTGAGTTGGGGGAAAATAGGAGGCCCCGAAGAGATTGGCCTTTTTCAGTTGGAGTATAAGCATCAGAACCATCAGAGCGAATAAGAGAGAAAGGGATAATTCACAGAAGTTGTTAGATATGTTTTAGCAAGATGGTAAAAAGATTTTGTCAGTAGAAGACCAAGGAGGTCAGTGCACTTTTGTTTAGTGAATGTCCCGCTTTGCTCGTCGAAGGTATCCCTGCAACGATTTCTAGGGCTTGGGGGGGGAAAATTTTTTGGGGGGGAAAAAAAAAAAAGAGTTATAGGAGAATGAGAATTTTTTTCCACAATCCGGATACGCACGTCTCTAGCCTGAATGGCAGAGAACAAGCACGATCAACCATGGATTTTGAGGAGAAAAAGATTTAGTCGAAGAATCCCATTCAACGATTACAGCCTCCCACTTTATCGACAGAGCTGACGTATTTCTCCCCCTTGAGTGTCAAAGCAGGTTCACTCCAATTATGTTAGCGTAGAAGCAGCGTGCAATGCCCCCCCCAATCGCCCGATCAAAGTGCTGGAAAAAACGCATAGGGCAACGATGGAGCTGTTGGAGAGAAAAGTTATTAAAATTAGAGATATAAGGTGTGGTTAGATTTAATGATAGGAGCAAAGGTGGTGTATTTATACTTTTATAGAGAGAATGACTAGTGTGAAACATAGGTCAAGGTATGTTCAAGAATTTGGTTGGGACCCGATCCGGACTGGTGTGCAGGTTCTTTAATTAACTGTTCCAGATCGTTGAGAATACTGAATGATTCAGCTTCCTCCCCACCTAAATCCGTATGAGAGGAACCCAACACAATTCATTTTTCAGCTGTTTGTGTACAATGAAATCCTCTAAATAGAGACCTCCTTTTGATGTAGTAAGGTAAATCAAAAAGGCAGAAAATCTGCTTCTGTTAGGAGAACAGTAATAGAAGCA